>CABFOW010004241.1:43788-59548 GCA_902141385.1 Timema californicum
CGGAACTCTTCTTTCCATTTTCTTTGCTGGCCGAACACGTGGTCGAGCTTCATTGCGGCCCGGCGTAGACACACCTTCAGTCAGCTTGTTGTATTTGGAGAGAGCGGAGGTCGCTGGTCAAGCTAGTGCCGCGTGTTGACCCAGTTGGCTGTCCCAGTTGTTTGCCCCAGTTGGTGAGTGTTGTTACAATGTAAGTTGTTACACAACAAGTATACTGAATTTAGATGGCAGCTCTTTCTTAGAGCAAGCAGTTCTCTCTCAGACTGACCGACCAGCCAGCTGGTCTTGTTTGCTCTTTATTTCGTCAATCGTTTGTTTCCGGGTCTGTCCGGCCCTCATCGGGGAAAGGGAAGCAGCGTTTCCCTACGCGAGTGTTAGTGCATGAGTTTACTATCTTGATTGGTGTATAATTGTACGTTTAATACTGTTAAAATATTATTTCTTAGGTTGTTTTAGCTATATTTATTGTTTCTAGATATAATTATGGTTACTATATTACAAAATAATGTAGTTATCACCACTTTACAGCAAATTTTGTTTTACAAGAATATTGACGCTTGTTTGATCCTCCAAGGGAAGCGGTTTATTTCTTTGTGTACAGTAGTAGAATGACGAGTGCGTCAACAAGTGCAGCAGTGAAAAAAAAGGCTGCTCCGTTAAAATTCATAAGTTATATTTTGAAGCATAGTTTTTCGTCCCAGTTTTTGACGAGAAAAATAAAATAATTGAAACCGGCAGACCCACTCATCTTCAGGCAACATATATATATATACATAAATATATAAAACCTTTGATGTTTACATACTCATTTAATGAAGGTGTATAGTAATTACCAATTACTAATAATAATAGCGTATAAAATAAATCCGGATTCAATGCTATTATAAGGCAGGCCGAAGGTAATACTCATTTGCAGGCCACAACTCAAAAGAGAAAACTTCATCAATTGTAAATTGGCCATTATTATTATTATTATTTATTTGAGTTAGAACTACTCTTAGATTTATATATATATAATTTAATGGTTGAGTAATAGTTCTAAGATCACCAATTATTTTGTTTTATTCCATGCATAGTGGTGTGTGTCATCCCCTTTTCCTTCTTCCCCATAATACTTTTAACTATATATAAAAAAAAACGTGTGAGCTTCCAATTAAACTCGCGTCCATCAGTCATTAGCCTCATTGATTCCCTTTGTCCAGAATTGACCACACGCCACTGCTATGTTGTAGCGTTGCGAGAAAGTGAAGCCAGCAACGCCCCCTCACGGCGAGACGGATCGAGCCGCTGTGTGGCATCCTACCTTAATCAAGCAGGGTTCGCAAACTCTCGGCCCGCGAGATATATCTGACTGGCCTGCTTGTCTTTTGTTTTTTTATTACTATTTGTCCTGCATTCAAATACGCACATAAAAAAAATATTTTAGCGTGTACATAATTTTGAATAATAAAAAATACACTAAAAACTATTTCAAACTGTAACTACTCTATTTTTTATCACTTGAAGTTCTTTAGTGGAAATATTTATTTACATAATTTAATAGATACTGCTTCGAGTATTTCTCCAAACCACATAAGGATCTGGGAAAATAAATTATTTAAATGTGTTATATATACACGAATGATTTTAAATACATAGCATTTAATAACTAGTACTGACCTGCATCGGCGGTCACACGGATTAAACGTCAGGCTCTTATTGTCTAGGCCGCTGGCCTCGGGGAGGTCAGGGTTCGAATTCCAGAGGTTGGTTTTTTTCCTATATGTTTTTCCTTGTTCCCTTCACTCAAATGCTGTTACACTTACTCTAAATTATATCTTCCTCGTTCCTTACCTGGTAACGTGATTAAATTACCCAAAGTCCTAACTGGTAGTAAGACGCGCTTGAATAACAAAAGTATCAAATATAATTTATTTAAGCAAACATGTTTATTCTTCATTGTAAATTTGAAAAAAAATGACACATAGACACGGGAATCGAACTTATGACCCTTGGCTTAGCGCATCATTGCTCCACCACTGCTCAGGCCATTCTTCACTTATAGTTTAAGACAGAGTTTGTGATGGACGTAACCAATTTGAGTTTCAGACCACAGCTCTCAATTGTATGGAAAAATAGGAATTCCTTTTGTAAAAGCCTTGAATTTTATATATTTGAGGTATTTAACATGCACTTTTTAAACCGACTGGTTATATCAACACGAGATTTTTTATGAGCGAGAGCGAAAGGGCCCACCACTTTTTGCCGAGAAAGGTATTTTCACATAACTTTCCGAGTTTCCTTGCATGTTGCAATCTACATGGGACCGACGGATTTATTTCCCCTTCGAAGGAAGTTGTGCTACGGATTTTTATCGCTCAAGAAAAATCCGTCTAACCTAGCTGGGTTTAAACCCACTAACATCGGGTCTTTAGGCGAGAAAAATGCAGGGAATCTTATATTAAGAAATTAGTTGTAATCATGTTTAGAGACTAGGATGTGTGAATTATAACTATTTCATTTCAAAACGCTTTCTACATTTTTACTTTACGTTCTCTTAGAGTTAAATGCATAACAATACACGTGATTCATCAAACTTTTAATTGTATTTCATTGTTTTAATGTAAAAGTCAATCGCTTATATTGGTTACTACGGACGATTAACCGGGAAACAAGATACAAGATTAATCTAGAACCATAAAACGTATATCTAAGTGCGGTATCCTGCACTATTTAGTTAACAATAGCGAAATGAGATTAGTTTGATTTTTTTTTAAATAAAATCTATTTTTAAAATATGTTGAAACTGTTTCACCGGTATCGATTTAATTTAATTTAAAAAGCTGATTTAAGCTATATGGTACTGTGAAAGACAAACATTTTCTTGCGGCCAACATTGATAATATGTTACTTTATTTTTAGTGTTATTTTACAAGTAACGATAATATTTATTAAAAGTGACAACTGCATATCACAAGATTGGATATATGATTGCATTTAAGTGGATCTATTACATTTTTCTTGGTTTCGTAAGAGAATTGAGCTGAAGGTGTTATTCGTGATGCCACACAGACTTTTAAAAGCTCACCCTAACGGGTTGACTCATTTCAGCTGTTATTCCGTCATAGGACATTTTTAATTCCATATACACAATCCAGATTTTATTTTTATTTCTCTTTTACTTCCTGTCGACACCTCAGAGAAAGAAGTATCGTGAAAAAAATAAAAATAAATCGAACTCGAGATTTTGATAAATGTCAACATTTCATGGCCCACAGAAACAGAAATAGTGGTTTTCGCGATGCCGTCTGTTTGTATCTCGGCCTAAAGCCGAAACCATTTTTTTTTAGCACCACGTCCTACTACCAGTTCGGGTTATACGCTATGTACTAATTACGCTAATGAGTTAGGGATTGAGAAGGTTTAATTTAGAGGAAGTGCACCCGCATTTGCTCGGGGGTTGACACCCCATTTAGAAAAACTTCCCCTTGGTGCACCCGACCGCGATCGAGTCCCGATCTCCCCTTTTTTCAGCAATCTAGTCTAACATGGAAGTAGCGTGTTAGACCACTCGGCCACCGAAGCGGGTGAAACTATGTTACCGATTGGGCTAAACCTTGGTATAAAGGGTATTAGTAAGGACCCCCGAGGTGTTTTAAGAATTAGATAACTAATCCTAAAATTAAAGTTAGTTTTCACTGAAGGGTTAGAAGAGATAAAACAGAGTTTCTCAAATTCTCTCAAACGACTTTGATTAAATTTTGTAAATGAGCATTGTTTAGCATTACAAACAAAATGGCAACTCTTGTTTACCTATGAACATTATTTTGAAGGTAGTTTACATTATCAGAAATTTCCAATTTCGATCTCCACAACTATACGAGATACGAAATTACTTTTCACTGCTAAATCATAGTTGTATTCAAAATAATCTTTTAGTTGTGATAATTTTTTTAGAAAACCAATCGTTTATGAGATATAAGCAAATATATTAATCTTTTCATGCAGCTATTTGATAACAGAATTTGATTGTAATGCTATTTGGTGGAATGTTTATGCAACAATTTATGTTAGTTTGTTTCACAAATATTAAGGAGGTATTTAACGTGCATTTTCTGAGCTGAATCTTCTATAACGCGCTAGTTGCGTTAAAAAAATCTCATAATCAAAAAATCGTATTATAGAAAACTCTAGTTAAACGGGAAAATATATATGATAGGGGATATTAGTTACTGACCCGACCTATAAAAATAACTTTCCTTTAATACTTTTGACACATTTTATGTTTCATTTTTGTTAATTTACTATCTACATTGTGTTTATATAAATCCAATAAGCAATAAAACCCGCTTCTTTAGCCATATTATCTAAGGGGCTACTCTCGTAATAGACTGAACTGCTGAAGACGGGGAGATCGGGGCTCGATCCCAGTCGGGTGCATGGAGGGGAAGTTTTCCAAAATGGTTTTCCACTCTCCCTCCTCGCAAATGTGGATGCACTTCCTTTTAATTAAACGTTACTAATCCCTAACACATTAGCATAATTAGGATATTGGCATATAGCCCAAACGGGTAGTAGGACGGGATGCTATTTTCATTTAATTAAATCTATAAGGAAAACACAATGAAAACGTACCGTTTGATGGTGATTATGTTGACATAAATAATTCAAACTAAATGCGCATCTTAGTTTCCAAATTGAACATTGAGAATAGAAGACAAAACGCTCACAATTCACAGCACAAACGAACACATGTTGTAGTACGAGGCATGCCGGTATTAAACCAATACACTGGAGTAGGGTCGGAATGACGAAAAGACGCTTTCTTCCTTTGGTTCCGTCACAGGAGCGGCGCGGCGAAAGGAAAAAATTCTCCTCTAGAAACTTCGAAACTCCCGGCATGTAAATTCGAGAAGCCGCTTCCGGCGAACGCACTGTATTGAACGTTAGACCATTTGATTTCATAGGTTAGCCCGTTTACTAGCGGTGAGGTCGCGGCCAACAGAGGGAAGGCGTATTAGGCCTATAGTACGATGCACGCTTGGCCGCGGCGGCCAGTGAAGATACGAGTGGTGCACACGCGGCCACTTGCAACGGGCGGGCGCTTTCCAATAGTCAACTACACAGCGGCCAGTAGAATCCGTTCAGTCAAGCGTTGGAAATAGTTTGTCGAGCACATAGCGGCTACTTTCTCTGCGTTTTGTGTTTGGGATGATGCAGGATGAATGTAGAGGAAGTTTACCCGCATTTGCGTGGCGTTCAAGTGTAAAACCGTTCAAGGAAAACCAACCTCATTACACCCGAGCGGGATTCGAACCCCCCGTTCCCTGTATCACCAGTATAGTCTATTATGGAAGTGACGCCTTAGACTATGTGGCCGCCGAAGCAGGTTTTTACGCGTTCATTGCGGGACTGACCGTACACACTCAGTTGGCAGCGATTGCCTACGGGCGCGTAGTTTTCTGTCCGCTTGTTTGCGGGCGGCCTAAGAAGCAGACAACAGAAATATCTTCTCGGTGGCGTGGTGCGCTCTTGTGGCCGTCTATACCTTTATAGCCGTCTCGGGACCGTGTTTTATAAAAACTATCTCTATTACGCTGATCGCGTTATTTCCAAATCGNCGTAGTTTTCTGTCCGCTTGTTTGCGGGCGGCCTAAGAAGCAGACAACAGAAATTTCTTCTCGGTGGCGTGGTGCGCTCTTGTGGCCGTCTATACCTTTATAGCCGTCTCGGGACCGTGTTTTATAAAAACTATCTCTATTACGCTGATCGCGTTATTTCCAAATCGCGTGATAGAAACATGCGTTACGTGAGAGCTCCATTTATAAACTAATTTAAACCTAAAAAAGACACAACCTACAGCCCCCCGGATGTTAATTCGTCATTGTAAAACGGTAAATCCACATTTCACTATTGATTAATATTTCAGATATGCAGAGATGGGTTCAAATCTTGGCCAGATATACTGAGGATATTTTTAATAGATTTTTCCCCACTTTCCTTTCACGCAAATGCTGGTAGATTACCTCTTAAAGTCTCTCTTCCTCATTTACCCTCGTCAGGGTAGTTATCATAATTATATACGTATAACTTGAAGAGGTATAAGACGCGGTGATAAAAAAAAACACCTAGCCATGGTGTCGTACTGTCACGATATTAAAGGTTTTTCAGGTTTATATCACAGCCATCGAGCTCGACTCATGTTCTCGACTTTTATCTAGCCAGTAGGTTCGCGTTGGGATTTTACCTATAATCTTTCTAGTCGAATGTCGGTACATTTCCTTGATACTCACCTTCCCCACAACACACGCCCATTGGTGAATGTTTTTAACAGCCATAACAGAGACGTTGAACCTGTGCTCCAACTTTCCCCCAACACCAACAACCGATTGATCAACGATCAGTGACAGCTGAGAGCACCAACATTTGCGCCCCCATTTGTATTCGGTTATTATTAGGTGTTCTGTCTCGCGACAGGTCCATTCTTTTGTCAATGAACTTAGACCGCCAATGCGCCCTGTCCTCTGCCTCCTCATAAAGCACCCAGCATTTTCTTCTTTCCTTCAAGTCTGTATGATATAAATAAACTGCACCCACTGCGTGACGTAAAATAATAATAATAATAATAATGTGCCAAAATGCCAACAATAAAAAATAATAAAAACGAGATAGTTATCAAAAATAAATGGTGACCCTTAATTAGTGTGTTCACAAATACGATCACTTCTTCCCTTTTCTCTTAATATTTTAGGAAGTTTTTTTAGCACCGCGTCTCACTACCCGTTTACTGAAGGGCTTAGTAGAAAAATTCAATTTTCTCAAAATTCGCTCTGACCATTTTGATTAAAATTCTTATCTAGCCACTGATTAACATTACAAACAAAATGGCAACTCATATTTTCCAATGAAAATGACTTTAAGGGTACTTAACATTAGCGATAGGTAATACAGCTCGAACCAGACTTCGTATATTGGTGCGGTTTTCTTATATATTCTCAAATGTTTGCACATTCTTGCGCCACGCAAATGCGGGTACATTTTTTCAACATTATACCTTCCTCATATCTACCATATTAGTGTAAATATGTGGAGCACGGACAAGTAGTAGACGCAATGCTCAAAATCTTACTACTATTATGTCATTATTCTCTTTAATACGTAACTTAATTGCTTGCACAACCTTTATGTCTGTACTTTCCAAATTGATAGCTCTGTTAAACAAGGCCTTATCAGTTTACTCAGCATGTATCGGTATCGGCATTTTAAGATAAAGACGCCGGTGACAACATCTTTAGTAGCTAGGAAAGGGACGAGATAATCAAGTTAAACAATTCTCGGCCATTTCGATTACAATATCTCATTTTTTTTAAAAAACAGGTGACACTTCTTAACCTCTGGTCATCTCGTTATTGGCCAACTTTCGAGTGCGGTTCAGATAAGGCTCGATGATACTACCAATCACATTAATCGCGACCGTTTTCCATCTCTCTCTCTCTCTCTCTCTTTTTTGATCGAAGGTGTTTGGGAGGGAAGGGAGGGGAGCTAGGCTTGCTTATCACTAGCCGCACTTTGTTCCCGGCGGGGTCGGATAGCCAGGTATATATATAACCTTGGTTGCGCCGTTGGGGTTATAGTGGAACTTTGAAGATGTGCATCTAATCGTCGCGACCTGGAGGACTGTTCGCGGTAGCCGCTAACCGGACACACACGCACAAACTCGCGGGGGACAGATAATCCGACCGAGTGGCCGAGAGTTGGAAGTGGGGATCTCGGCATGGGGTTTTGTGTTCGAGTCTTGCCAGATCTAACTCTTCCAGCTCACGGCTGTTTGGAAATTCACTTCACTGCCTCACTTCTTCCAGTTAAATAATAATTGAACATGAGGTAATGTGGATGGCCTTAGACAAAGATTCAGGAACTTGTGTTGGGTAGGGGAGTAGGGTAGGTGTTATTCGGTTCAACAATTTTATTTTATATATTAAAAAGGGGTTTTCATTAAAAAAAAGCATGCTTTTCTTTCGTTTGCAGTGACTTCTTTTCCTAAAATATGTCCTATTAGCGTGTTGTTTCTTGCGCGCGCATTTATTTTATTTGATTCCTTTCATACGATTCTTCAGCCTTAAGTGATCTTGTGTTTCGTTAGAATAGTTGGAACGTTGTTCCTTTTTTGTGTTACTTTATTGATCCTGCGCTCTTATCTCTGTGTGATGTGTGTCGACTTGCGAAATGCGATAGAGGAACTCGTGGGCACACCCAGTTCGTCACTATCTACTCGCACTGCCTTAAAAAAAAACACAATCATACGTTTTTTTAAAACCTCCCTTCAAAACAGCTCCAAGTCCGTCAATATAAACTAAAATCTTTTAAGATCCAAACAATTTATTTTACTCAATTCTAGGGCTCGATTATACATATGTTCAATTATCTCTCTTTTTCCATTAACTTGCATTGGGTTTCTTTATTATTAATCCTCGAATATTTTTTTAGGAACATGCTCGAATATGGACGTGATTTGCCTAAAAATCCGATACGGTTTTTGTTCCTTTTTAGATGTTACACGAAATTAATATGCCATTCAAGGAAAGAAATACATCGGTTATATTAAATGTAAGGCCCGTGTAAAGACAGCTCTTTCATCATGATTGTTATTGAAATAGTATATTTGAATTTCTGGGCAGCTTGGGGAGAAAACGTCCAAGTTTGTGGTTCAAGGACTAAGTGGAGAAGTGGTCTCTTCACTTTGATTCTAAGTGAGATTCAACTCCTCCAACTTATTTCTTCCACTGAAAACGTCGAACTTCTCAGCTCAGCTTTGTGCTTGCCTTCACCACATTTGGACAATCCAGGTGTATTCGGACTATTTGGAGTTTATCTATAGTCAAACAGGTGTTTGGAATTGGATTTGCACTGATAATGTTTAGTTATATGTGTATGATATATATTATGTTGTTACTTTTATCAATGCCATTATTTATATATAATTTATTGAAATTATATGTTCGGAACAAACTGTTTTATAAGTTATTAATTATTTATTTCTATTTTAAATTGCTTTGTTAGCGTCGTCTTTAAAATGAATTAATTTTTTTCATGGGCATTTAATTATACAGTGTGTGTGTTTTTTGCTAGTGGGATTGATAGTGTGGAGATAAATTAAATAAAATATATATCAACATCAAATGAATTATATAAAAAAGTACCTGTCCAAACAAGTCCTTTCACAAGTAATGGTTTAGGCAAGTAGGTCTTCTAGATACATGAAAGGCTTAGTAAGTTTTTAATATCTATGAAATAAATATTTAAATTATTTTAATCTCCTTCGAGAAGAGAAATGAACTAATTGTGGATAATTTTTTAAACAATTTTTAACTACAGTACTATTAAAATTTCAAACAAGAGATTAAATACCTTACCTTAGTAACGAAGTAGGTAAATGAGTTCATTCGCGTTAATTTTGTAAAACAGTCATTTTATAACTGTGAGTGTTTGGTAATAATTTGGGAAACACTGTTATTTAATATATTTAAAATACTATATATAAGCTTGTGTTTAAATTAATATTCATAAAGTTTGAAATTAATCTCTAAAAAGGTTTATTTTTATGTATTGTATACTATGTGTATTAATGCTTAACACTTTACTAAAACTGTCAATCCATAGGCCTACAGTGTGTGAAAATCGATATTTATAAATCTTAATGTTAACTTAAGTTATATTTTGATTTGTGGTCGTGATTTGTACTCATTGTTACCCGCTTCAGTAGCCACACTGTCTAAGGCGTTAGTCACTCTAGCATTATACTAGACTGCCGATGATGGGGAGAGCGAGGTTCAAATCTTGGTCATGTGTGCTGAGGGTGGTTTTTACAAACTGATTTTCTACTCTCCCTCCACGAAAATGCAGGTACACTTCTATAAAAATAAGCATCTGAATCCCTAAAACCATTTGCCTAATTAGTACTTAAGCGTATAACCTGATTGGGTAGTATGCAGTGATAAAAAATTATATTAAATATTTCCCCAAATAGTTTTGTTTTAAATTACTTTTAATTGGTTTTAACCGATCTCTGTGTTTAGTTGCCAGATATTTATTTATTGTATTATGTTTGAGTACGTAACATTATTTTTTTGAACGTAACTCACTCTTTGACAGTGTTTCTCAAAGTGGGGTGTGGTGGTTTTAAAGTTGTGCAGGTGAAACATTATTTCTATAGGCCGTTCCACTCTCAAATTGCAGTACAGGCTCTTATGGACTATTACCATCTCTTTCCAACCCATTGTTTCTCCGTTAGTGCTGTCCTTTTCGTACCAAGCGGAGTTGCCATTTTGTATCTTAAATTTGAACATAGTTATTTCTATAAAATAAGCGGGGCATATTAAATAACATTCAATTATGCATTTTGTTAAATCAATTTAAACCACCATAGATGTTTTTAAATCACTATTTCTGTCAAAATATGAAAATATGCATTGTGTCAAAGTTTCATGAGGTTACAAATATATTACATCATAAGTCTCGTTCCAATTGTGTGGAGAAGACAGTAATTTTACATTGACTGTTATGATAGTTATAAGCAACGTCTGCAAAGTCTGAAAGAAATATCTTTTACACAATGTTTAAAAAAATAATTTAAACGTGCTACACCTCCTGAAATATTTAAAGTAAAACATGAAAAAGTTGTCTTGCTAGAAACTTTTTTTATTTTGATTTTGAATAGGTCCATTATGTTTAAGAAATGATAAGAAAAGCTCAAATTTATTTTTGAAAAAAACTATGGGCCAATAGCTCCCCCCATTTATGTGTGGTAGCGTTTTGAATTTGAAGTGGGTGTATGTATATTCCATTCACCGTAGGAATTGACTTCTGAAAGGCCTTTTTCCCTACCATAAATCTACTATATAGTAGGATATTGGTAGGAAAAAAGACCTTTCAGAGAGTAATTCCTACCGTGAATGGAATATAGTTGACTTTACGTTCTGTCTGGTCTTGAAGAGCAGAGTAATGCTATACATATTCTGAAAATTGAAAAATGACACCTTGATATGGGAATCGAACCCGTGTCCAGGTTTAGTTTCTCAATTTTCAGAATATGATATATAGATGGAGTAATCCTCACTAAAAAAAGCATAAATAATAGCTTTGGTTATTTGATTCATTAATGTTAAACAGTTGTAGCGTTGAGAACTGAAGCGTTAGTTCCTCCCAACCGCATCAAAATTGATGATATTAGTTTCCCAAAATACACGGCTCAGTCACTTATATATTCATTATACTCGTCTTTGTTTGTAATTATAGTTTAATAAACAAGGTTTTATTGTACTTGCCGAGACGTTAAAAATTTGGGAATACATTTTATATGCAACTCCAAATTTTATTATATTATTATTATTTAGCACCGCGTCTTACTACCCGTTCGGGTTATACGCTAAATTTTATTATACTTTGCTTTTGAATTAAGAAACCAGCTACCCACAGAGGTAGGTGGCTGGGTAGTCTAAGGTTTTAAACTCTCATTTACACTTTGCCACCATTTGTAATCAGGCCCGGTTTCGAATGCTGGTCGAATTCACTGGCATTAGTTAAACACACTAGCACAGTCGGTAGTGCGTGAGCCAACTGAGATAGGGGTCTGGGTTACATTCCTGGGATGGTCTGAGATTTATCTTTGGTAAATTGTTGGATAGGGGACTTGATGTTGTGTTTTCTTAGTATTAGGGTAGTTTGTAAGTCGTCTGTTGATATAATCAGCGTGTTTAAAAAGTACATCTACCTAATACAAGAGCATTATTTGAGGTTAATTTTAACAAGTTATTTTTCCATAGTTTCAGGAAAATATTGGTTAACATACTCTTAGCCACTTTACTCCGTTATATTATTGATTTAAATCAGTGTAAGATGCTGAAAGTCAAAACACAGTCTTCAGGCGTAGCACTCCGTGTAAACATAAATATAACCCTGCTGACTTCACACCAATGAATCCTACTGATGGCAGTCCTCTTGGAAAAGCAAAACACAGCTGTTTGACATCCATCCAAGAAGTCTCCAGTTGTGAGCCAATATTCTTGTGTTACGGGCTACGGTCATTATTTTGGCGTGGGCCTACAGAGTGCTAAGAGTGTTTGGTGGTTTAATCGTCATTTTTATCAAACGTTTGATTGTATTATATTTACTTTCTCCTTATATTTTTAGTTATAATATAAATTTATATGGGACAATAATTTTATGTATTATTTATTATTGATTCATAGTGTTTAGTGTTAGTTTTTTAAACTATTTATCATGGAAACAGTAACAAGAAAAGTGCATAACATAGGTATACTGAGTAGCAAAGAACGTTAAATAGTAATGAACGTTTTCTATTACTTTACTAAGACAATGAATGTCACCAAAGCAGTTAGGGAAACATGTAAAGCCACGAAATGTTCCGAAAGAGCTATTTACGCATTAAGAGAGGAACAAAAATATGGTCCTTTGCGGACTCCTTTAAAAAGAAAACAAAAGAGAAAAGGGAAACAAAAATATTCAAGAACGAACACGTATGACGGTATCGTACAAAGTGGTGTTCGTCGTCCTGTCCATTCCTTGCTGTTCTTTTTATTTATTTTTACATGCCCCCTTCTTTACATATTGTTTTAGCGAGGGTAAACGCATACGACACATTCCATTTCTCATGAACTACCTTATACAGATTTCTGCAGGAGATGGGTTTTATTTAAAGGAATAACATTATTAGGTGGCGTCATAAGTATTTGTAGGATATTAAGAAGTTCAGAGCTGAAGGTAGACCTATTATTTATACAGATGAATCGTGTGTAAATGTTTTACATAGCGTTTACAAAGATTGGGAAAAAAACTACCATTCAGAGTTCTCGGCAAGCATTTATTGAGGAGTTAAGCACAGGACTGAAGCCACCATGGGCTCGCGGACCACTCTTTACGATGGTACACTCTGGATATGGCATTGACTCTGTTGAAGGTGCTGAGCTCACGTTTTTGTCCAAGAAAAACACAGCAGATTCCCGTGATGAAATGGAGTGTGACGTTTAGGAAAATTGGTTTTCAGAACAATTACTCCCTAATACACCTGAAGGAGCTGTTATCATAATCGATAATGCAGCCAATCACAGCAGAAGGTGTGAAGCGATCCCGACCATATCATGGCATAATGCTCAAATAGCGAGTGGCGTATCCAAAATAACATTGATGTTGATGACGAAATGTTGAAACGGGAAATGCTGAATTTGGTTTTGCAACACAAACACAAATTTGAAAAATACAAGGCGGATGAGATGGTGAAGGCGGTGGATTGACAAATCATTAGTTTGCCTCCATATCATTGTAAGCTTAACCCTATAGAGATGGTGTGGGCTCAGGTAAAAACATTTATTAAAATGAACAGTACTAGTTTTAAGGTTAAAGATATGAGGCCTTTAATAGCTGCAGCCTATGAAAAGGTTTCTGTAGAAAACTAGTTAAATTATGTAAATAGCGTTAAAAAAAATTGAAAATGACATGTGGAAAGCAGACGAGCTACAAAATGACGAGGAGCAGTTTTTAATAAGATTAACTTCATCATCTTCATCGTCCCCCGTGTCATCTCCTCCACCCATGAGTCCACCTACTCGCTCTCAAAACTTTGAACTACCTGGGCCATCCACTAAACACTACTTCAAAATTGGTGGAGCCACCCACACCCTTGTGCGGGGACAACGATGAAGCATGAAGGTATTTCTTATGTTTAAACTAATATGTTATTTACTTTACAGAGAAGGCTTAAATTTACCTCGAATGGTTATTAGAACTTCCCCCTGCCCCCTTTTATAATTACTGGTATTTTATTTTATAAAATTATTGTATAATATTAATTTATTATTATTATTATTATTATTGAGTTTTAGCTTTTTCTATAATAAATATGAATGAGGTAATTGTTTATAAAAGTTTACACACATTCATATGCAAACAGGGAATATATTTGTATAAACCTATGTAGCTGAGAAGACCATCTTTAATTCGATGTCCAACCTATTCATCGCAGGTGACAGTGTATAGTGTATATTAAAAGTGACATTAACATGATAATAAACGGAATAATACACAATTCTTGACAACTCAAACTTCAAATTGATTGCCATGGCGCGTTTAAAGTTTGTATAATTTGCAAAGTTTGAATGTAAAAGTTGTCCATCTGCTTTGAGCGGGTAAGATCTGGCAACTGTGCACTCCATAAGACGTGGACTGCAAAGTAAGAGTAGATCGGACTTTAGACAATTCCATTTTATATCTATAAATACATAAAAAAATAATTTATTAAGTGAAATGGTGAAAAAATATGTATAATTATGTTGAATTAGTAACTACATGTATAAGTTTTTTTATTTTTTCTAACAAACTAAACCTTTTTTAAACCATTTTATAAACAATTGTTCATGTAGGTTTACTTAAGGCTGGTACAGAATTCTTCTATGTTTACCGAGGAAATAAATTGAGGATAGTATGTATATATCATATTTAATCTTTGGCATTTAAAATTTCTTCATTATGTGTGATGAACATTCTTTAATTCATTATTATTGCTAAACTTCCTGGGATAATGTGGACCAAATGATAGGCCGCTGTGGACCATTAGTGGTATGAGGACCACACTTTGAGAAACACTGTTCTAAGAAGGTGTATTCCATGCATATTAATGGTAAGTGAGCTGTTTTATTGTGTGTTTGTGTGTTTTTTATAGGCGTTTACAGACCAGAATTACTAGTCACCATTTGTTGATTAATATTCGATCATACATTCCCTAGTAAAGGTTTCAATCCTTCATTTTTAGGATTGTTGAAGCTTGTTTTGAATGATTTTTAACAATCTATTTTTATTGTGAAACCATTTGTTGTGTCTTGGTCAACAAATGTTTACCAGCTTTGGGGGTCAATTGGAATAAAGCTTCACTTTCGCATTGGGCTAGACTGCTAATGAAGGGGAGATCAGGATTCGAATCTTGGTCAAGTGGACTGAGGGTGGTTTTAAATACCTATTTTTTTATTGGGGTATTTAACGTTCACTTTCTGAACCACTTCATTATATCAGCATCAACTTATAAACTAGCTCAAATCTAGAACAGACACAACATCCAACCCCCTCGCCCATGGCTGTTAATTCATCGCTGTGAAAGGTAAAACACACATTTCATTAATGATAAAATTATTATTCTGCCATGCCAGAAATCAAACCCTGGGCCGTTAGCTCAGTAGGCAGACACTACCGACTAAGATATGGTGTAGGACTCTCACTTATTATAAATTGGGCTATTGCACCTCTTAAGTAAGTTGCTGGGGAGATCAGGGTTCAAATCCTGGTCGGGTATTTTTTTCTTAAATTGTTTTCCAATCTACCTTCACACAAATTTGGGTGCATTTTATCTAAATTATATATCATCACTATTCATAATATATTAATATATTGAATGGGTAATTAGTCACGGTGCACAAAAAAAAAACCTCACCTTCCATTCAATCAAGAGAGCTCCCCCATTTCATAAAGTCTCTATACACCACTGTTTTTGTATATTTTAACATCAACAAAGGTTTTACATTTTTTTTAAAAGAAAGTGTGGTTAAATATATTAACAATCAAATAATATGTAGTATTAATTTATGTAAGCATTTCAATTTTATAGCACTGCTTACAAACAGTATAACATTTTTTATAAAGGAAAATACACCAGTGAAAAGGCTTGACGTGTATGTGCATAAATGCTTGGACTTAATTATTATTATTATTATTATTA
>CABFOW010004242.1:0-26751 GCA_902141385.1 Timema californicum
CCAACGACTTAAGACACTAAAGAAGGCAACGACCACCAAACCACTCCACACGAAGCCCCAGTAAAGACGGATAACAACCTTACCTACACACAATTATGGAGGAGAGGGGGAATGACGAAACTAATTACACATTACTTGAAAGTTATGTTTCTTATATTTTTTCCTATTTTCACGTTAAACACAAGGCTATTAAGGGTCTAATCTATGGGTTGTATAGACGATAATTGTTGTTTAAAGAAATTGCAACCACATCAGCATAAAGATTGGATGGTAAAATCAGTCCATTACATCAGTCGAGATTTAAACCCTGATCTTCCTGCCATCATTGGTTTCAATCCTGCTAACACAAATTCAAGTCTTCCTGTGATGTGAAAGTAGGTAAGGTTCAGAATTATTCTGGTCTACTAGGAAGTGATCTAAGGAATTTAATGTGTTAGTTGCAATTAATATGTATCTCTAAAATAACAATGGTAACAACATCGTCATTAGGAACTCGCAAGTTTACTACCGCACTCACTGAAGTACGCCACCTATTCCTATCTTGAGTTAGTTTTATCCAGTCCACCTCATTACACTCTCTCCCTATCTTGAGCCATTTATATCCAATCCAACTTATTATACCCTATCCCTATGTTGAGATAGTTCTATCCAGTCCACCTTATTACACCCTATCCCTATATTGAGCTAGTTCTGTCTAGTCCACCTCATTGCACCCTATCCCTATCTTGAGTTAGTTATATCCAGTCCACACCATTACACCTTATCACTATCTTGAGCTAGTTTTATCCAGTCCACCTTATTACACCCTATCCCTATCTTGAGCTAATTTTATCTAGTCCACCTCATTACACCCTATCTCTATCTTGAGTTAGTTCTATCCAGTCCACCTCATTACATCCTATCTCTATCTTGAGATAATTCTATCCAGTCCACCTCATTACACCCATCTCTCTCCGATCCATTCTAATGTTATTTTCCCATCTGCATCTAAGTCTTCCCACTGGTCTCTTCCCATTGGGTTTGCCAGTCAGTACCCTGAACACGTTACTAGTTGCTTCGATTCGCGCAATCTCGCAAATTTGACAATAAAATTGGTACTTACCATCTTAATCATCTCGCTCTTCATGAAGGGTTTTAGCAACATGAGTACTTTGTCCATGAACGGCACCGAGTTGATGATATGAACACCCTTCAGCCTGACGGGGTGACATTCCTGTGGAGCATTCAAACGGAATTATAGCTACTTAAATAATTATACAACTCGCTTCAGTGACCGAACAGTCTAAGGCGTCGCTCTCGTGTTGTACCAGCCTGCTGATGACGGGGATGTCAGGGTTCGAATCCCAATTGTCTTTTCTGAACTTTTTTCCCTAAATGGTCTCCCAATCTCTTTCCACTCAAATGTGGGTATTCTTCCTTTAAAATCTACTTTCTTCATCCCTAACACATTAGCGTAATTAGTACATATTACGCATATAAACCGAATGAGTGATATTACGTGGTGCTAATAAAAATACTAATTAAAACAAGATAAATAATCTCTAATAGGGTATATATTTGCTATTTCTCTAGTCTTTCTCATTGCAAAGGAGAATGCAATTTTAGTTATCGTTCTCATTTTACATGTGAAACCCAAATATTAAATAAAAAACTAAAATATTTAAACATAAACAAACGAACATCTATTTTATTTACGTTATTTAACCTATGTTTTATGAACCGACTGATTATATCAACACAAGAGAATTCTATGAGCGAGAGTGAAAGTGCCTACCAACGTAACCTTCCAGGGCTCTTTAACATGCCACAATCAACATGGAACCGGTGGCTTTAGCTCCCCTCCGAAGAAAGTTGTGCTACGGATTTTTATCGCTCAATAAAACTCCTTCAACCAAGCTAGGTTTGAACCTATAATCATTGGGTCCTGGGGCGAACACTTTACTCCAAGACCCCTGAGGTCGACAACAAATATTTAACGAGAAGTTATGCATTAACACACATTCACAGGATACAAGAGAGTGCCTGTATTGGGCTGAGCAAAACATTTCGAGGCCCAGGACAGGCGCTTGCTGTCCAAGATATAGGCTTATTATAGTTACGAGCAAAACATTATGTTCAGGGCAGGTCAGAATATATATTCTGAAGTAATCAAAAAATCCTGTCACGGTTTGAATGACAGGATTTAATCCAACGAGCAGGTACTATGTTAGTTATATTTCCCAGAAATCACCCAATTTCCTTCCCATCCTAGAAGTATTTTAGTCTTCAGATCTGACCGTTCTAGTATATACATTAGTACAGTGGCTTTTTCTCTGGGTATGCTAGTCCTGCGCCGCATAATTAGTACATATGCGTAAAACCTGACGTGGTGCTAAGAAAACCACTGTTCAAGAGACATCCTTGTTAAAATATTTCCTCTGCAAGAATCCTTTGACCTTCTTACCCACCGATTTCTCCTTGAAACTTTTCGAGTACCTCATACTCATTCATTTTCTCACAAAACGCCACTGCATTTATATCGTTTTACTCTTAGCCATTAATGTTGTCTACACAGTTCAGTGCAGAGTACAGCTTTTGAAAACTTAAACCTGTTGAGAGTTAATTAGATCAATAATGGCAGAATCTTTCCTAGTTTAGCTTGCAATGATTTCAATTGAATATGTATATTTCTCGCAAGGGTAGAAAATAGTAGCTTTGTTGATGAAGAGTGTAAGGTGATGAAGGAGAGGTGTTGCATAGGGTGGTGAAGCATTCAGCTCCACTCCTGTTTGGGTCCTCAACAAGAAATAGCACCTTGTCCTTGGCGTTTACCATTTGCATGCTCTTATGCTTCCTGAAAGATACAACGCAAGAACATATCATTTAACGATACTTTGGGTCACACCATAATTGTCTGTGTTTCAGGGGAGGTAACGTGAGGTGGATGTTGGGTTGCTCATTGCCATCGGAAGAGCTGAGTCTTTCTGGCACCAGTATTTTACCCTTGAGGATCACCCAATGGGTGGGTGCTGGGAGACCACTGCGCCTGATGCGGAGTTACTCATGCCCGTTAAATCAGTACAGGGTTCCTCCATGTTGGCGGACCCCGGGAAACACCGCCCTTATGAGCCAGTGTCTGAACACCTAAAAGTTCATCTATGTTGGATAGGGGAAAGGTGAGGGCTCCTGTCCGCCACATATAAAGCAGTTGGTAATAAGTACCTGGCTCGACAGGGAAAGCTGGTCAAGACACTTCCACGTGGTTCTCACTGATAAACTCAAGTTGATACTGGGGAAACATTAAAGCTGAGCTCTTGACTTCCTCCGCCATGCTGGCCATTACACATGGGGGACTCAACTCCTACCGTTGCTGGAGACAGGATATGGTGGGCTTTTCCCCTCCGAAATACCCAATGACGTTTGGGTTACCGACAGACAGAAGTTGGTAGCTTGAACAATCGAGGGTACGTCTGCGGCGCGTTAAAGAAACCTCGGGATGGACTGACTGTTTCCACAGCTGGCGCCAGGAGTTCAGCCATTTACGGCATTGGGCGGTTTCCACAAGCTAAAGAGCTTTTGGCTCAGCTATCAGTATAGCTAGTATAGTCCTCCATGAGAGGGTGGAGCCGCCTTAGTCCTTTATGTCAGTGTTTCGGGCGTTTATATAACACAGATCACCAATTGCATCTACTGACCACAGGTCGAATAAGACTGCTTCTGCCTTCTTAAACCAATTATCTTGCCTCGATTCAACAGCTCTGCGTTTCTCCCCTGCCTCATATTTCCGAGACGAGACCGAGATGTGTTTTGGCTTTATTTTCACGAGTTAACTGAACTTTAAAAATTGGATTGGTAAAATTAACGAAGAAAATTGATTAATTAATTTATAAAATTGACGCTTGAGTGATTATTTAAGCTACTACTTATATTTTAATAATACCACAACGTGTGTTTACAATAATATTGTGTAAAAATAAACATAATATTCAACCAATAAATAATTCAAAAATAACAAATGGAGAGTCTTAAGTAATATCAGAAACATTTACTGCCAAATACGAACATCCATGGCTTATGGCTGCTCCAGTTATTTTTAACATCTAAGCAAGGGCATGAAACCGAGCCCCGACTTAAAATGATTAACTTTCATAAGGTATTTAGCTGTAAAGCTTTCATTACATACCTAGGCACTTGTGGGATCAATCTGTTATTGAAAGTTCACGCTGTCTAAAGTGTAGGCTACATTTTGAAAAATACTGTATTGTCGATGAAAGGGAAGTTAAAGTTGAAATTTCGGCTGGGTACACTTGGAGGGTGGAGAGTAATAGTCCCCGTGTGATCTGTTACTGTGGTTTTCCCACACCATTTCCACTAAAATACGGGTCTATTTATCTAAATTACCATTTATATTCCTCAAATCAAGCACCTTAGTTTTAAACGTAAAAATAAAAACCCGTAAAAACAGGAACAAATGACTGAATAATATATTGAATATACCAATCCACGTGTCAATTTTAAGTAAATAATGGTTGCGTTTTGTAATCCACTATCAGTATGGTTTAGGAAGCGGCCACTAACTGTTTATTGCGATACATCATCATTATGATTGTTGCATCACTAGACTACTTGTAGTCTGAGTAGTTTCCTAAACCATACTGATAATGGATTACAAAAGGCAACCATTATTTACTTCATTAATTTTATCAATATAAGTTTTAAATTTCTTTTAACTCGTGAAAATAAAGCCAAAACACATCTCGGCTTCGTCTCGGAAATATGAGGCAGGGGAGAAACGCAGAGCTGTTGAATCGAGGCAAGATAATTGGCTTAAGAAGGCAGAAGCAATCTTATTCGACCTGTGGTCAGTAGATGCAATTGGTGATCTGTGTTATATAAACGCCCGAAACACTGACATAAAGGACTAAGGCGGCTCCACCCTCTCATGGAGGACTATACTAGCTATACTGATAGCTGAGCCAAAAGCTCTTTAGCTTGTGGAAACCGCCCAATGTCGTAAATGGCTGAACTCCTGGCGCCAGCTGTGGAAACAGTCAGTCCGTCCCGAGGTTTCTTTAAGCTATGCACATGTTTTCTTTATTCATTATTCGTTTTTCATGTAAATATCTCTCACGCAACTGTAATGGTTCATCAAGGAATATAGATATTTCTAACACATCAATGCACACTTAGAGCTATAATTTAAAAATACCTGGATATAATACATCAGCTTCCTTATAAGAGGCAAGGTTATCCGTGCTAAGTGTCCTAGAGTGTGATCCTTCATGTCAAATATGACGACATAACCAGGCTTCAAACCGTTATCCGACAATACCATGTCGTTGAACATCAAGAACGCTTTGATGGACGGTAGGAAGAACAACTTTAAGGGGTCCATGTCTGTCAACCTATATATGAGGACCTTGTAGCCTTCTGGAGTATTCCGAGTCAGCTGTACCATATTACTGTCAACAATAACATAATTCTGTGCAACTTAGGTAATAACGATTAGTGCATTGCGCACAGTGCGCAATTCATAATAAAAATTACAACCGTTCTAAATGAAATGTAGTGATCAAGGTCTTACTTAAACCGGTATTTTTTTTATTCATAGAAATTGGCCTAACCTCTTTGCTATACTTTTTACTTTTATTACTCGCCCTCTTAATAGGCCTATCCTAAAATATTTTCGCGGCCCTCTGGTTTTTACTAACACTTTAATCATTGAAATTTATTCTA
Organism: Timema californicum; assembly: GCA_902141385.1. Classification (NCBI taxonomy): domain Eukaryota; kingdom Metazoa; phylum Arthropoda; class Insecta; order Phasmatodea; family Timematidae; genus Timema; species Timema californicum. The sequence goes on from CABFOW010004242.1 coordinate 5,716, forward strand.
AAATGGTGGCTTTATTTACTTATTATATTTTTACAAACAAATAAAAAAAGGGATTAGTTTATCTAAACGTATTTAATGGTACCTCTGCTGTTGAACACTTTACACTAATTTGTCTCTTCTGGTTTCAATTGTGTTACTTATGTGCTATTCGCATGCAGGAGTTGATTCGGAGTCGATTTCACTGCTTGGTTTTGATATTTACCATTGTGGAAGATCCCTTTTCACATAAATAATTAGAAACAAAGGACAGCAAATTTTGAATGGCGATCGTTAACAGGTGGTGATAGTTTGTATTATCCGTGATTTATATTATCCGTTCTTCCCCTACCATCAACTACCCCGGAAAATCGAGAGTCTACTGTGCATACATGTTTACAATCATCGAATTCTTTCTTCCAAAACGTAAAATTTAAGATAATTGAATTAAGTAATAAGCAAATAACATTTTAAATTATTTATTCGAGGCCCCCCCCAAAAAACCTTTCACGGCCCCCTGGTTAAGAATCTCTGCTCTACTATATAAATTCTTTAAACATAATTCACGTAAGGGACCACAGAATATATTTTTAGTCTGCTGTGTGTATTGGCTACTAATTGGCTAGATAATTTCCTCGCATTCTCGTTGGCTGGTGTAAGGGCTGTCTCTTTTCAATATATCAATAGTAAAAACCCATATTGAATATATTGTGTTTCAAACTCTCGCTAACTATGCACTATTCACTATTAGTTATGCGTTATGCATGGATATAAACCCACCCCACGGCACTGTAGATCCAGTGGACGTGATGATATCCCACAATATACTTCTTGTTTCAACATTCATATGACACGTTGTTCTTAACCTTTATTTTTCTTCATATCAAGAGAAACATAAGGTTTACCTTCTTAAAAACATGATATATTAATTTCTAAACTGGAATACATTACTACACAAATAGATGCCCAATTTTCATCACTGTAGATAAATATTAAATTCAGTGGAGGCTAGTGTATAGGCACTGCGGAACTGCAGCACCTCCTATTTCCACTTGATATTATCGATAACATTTAATATAATGAGTCCTTTATTGTTTAATTCTTTATTTATTTTTGTAGTACAATATATATTCCTTAAGCTTAATGTCAGTACTTCAGTAGCCATTCCCCAGTTTATGAAAAAGATACAAAAAATCTTTGTATGGAACTGTGCGCTTCACAGTGCCAGCTACGTGGGGTTTGACTGTTGTGCGCATGCGCACATAGGAGGGGATAGGGGAGGAAGGTGGGACTGCCAGGTAGAGAGAGAGCACTGTTGCTCTCGCAGTACCGGCTCTGGCGTGATGGTGGAAGGAAGTATTTTTTACTCATCGTGTGTTGTACTTAAAAACCGTGTACCATATCCTTGAATTTGAAAAAGTGTAGAAGAGTGTAGAATTATATTATTATTCTGCTTCCTGATATTCTATTTGATTTTTTTTGGTTCTTTTATTTAACAGAAAGACTAAATGCTCTTGCAGTACTTTCATTGGAAAAAAATTCCCTCAATTGTCATCCAGAGATCAATGAGAAAATTGTTGAACTTTTTGGTTAAATTAAAACAAGAAGAATGAATTTCATTTTTAAAAGAAAAGATCAAGCTTGAAATGTAACAATTTAAGTTAAATTAAGTAAAAAATGTTTGGTCTTTTTTGTTAAGATTTTATCAAGTTCCTGAATAAATTTTTATTTCTATACATGTTTTTTTACTTTTACACAATTTTAAAACAAAGGCTAAACATTTCCTGGAGCAGCACCCCCACTAATTTTAGCTACGAGCCGCCACTGAAGAAATTCACATTCTGAAAAGATAAAGGAACTATTTAATAGAGGTAATTTTAGCGTTTGCTTAGAAGTATAAAATGGATACCTTATGTTAAGAAAGTCTTGAATCTCAGGGTTCAATGAATCTCTGTTGCTGAACAAATCTTTTGACTCTGTTCTGAACGTGAAATAAGCTTCAATTGTTTTTTTCGTCTTCTCTACACTATCATAACAGCTGTGCAGGAACAGGTGAAAATGTTCATCTGAAACAATCAGGTTCCAAATAGAGTTATAATATAAAACAAAAATGAACAATCATATTGAATATTGTTCAGATTTATGAAAACATTGTGTATACTACATAGACACGTACTGATAGATAAAGGACTTGATATTTATTAATAGACTATAACTTTATCCTATTTTAAAATTAATTCTATATAGACTAGTGGCTCACTCCACTAAGCTTAGGGTGTATTCAACTATAGGCCTCTCACTAAAGTAAAGGGATGATAATATAATGCCTTATGACCAGATAGGGGTGGAAAGAGATGGTATATATATCTCAATATTATATTATAATTTAACTTAAAAGTAATTCATGGAAGTTATACATTATTATAATGAACCCTTAAATGATATGAGGGGATGGTGTCCTATTAAACTTATATCACTGGACGATGACAGCGTCCTATTGTAATCAAAATTTCAATGAAGAAAATAGATGTTGAGATATACCTTGTTTTAGCTTCCATCTCAAGAACTTATTATACATACCAGTAAAAGATGGTATAACATGAGCCTCAATAATAATATTATTTATCTTTAATCATTGATATCTAATGTGACTAGAGCAGACATGTCAAACTCACAGGCCTTGTGAGGAACCAACATGCAATGTGACTATAGCAGACATGTCAAACTCACAGCCCACAGGCCTTGTGAGGAACCAAAATGCAATGTGACTAGAGCAGACATGTCAAACTCACAGCCCACAGGCCCTGTGATGAACCAACATGCAATGTGACTAGAGCAGACATGTCAAACTCACAGCCCACAGACCTTACGATGAACCAACATGCAATGTGACTAGAGCAGACATGTCAAACTCGCGGCTCACAGGCCTTAGAGCAGGGAGAAGTGTTATAATTTAGGCCTACCTGTTAGCGGCGGAAGGTGAGTTTGACTCGAATGCCAAGTTTTTAATTGGTAGATGAGCTCTGCACGTCCGCTGTCAATATCACTCTCAGGCAGACCATTTTTGAAGGGTTGTCTGCACTTGGGAGCGGTTTCTGGTATATCTTTCATTTTAACAACAGGTCTACCCTGTTAACAATATGTTAATGTTTGTACTTTCGTCATTTTCATCTTACATATCAAAAATGCTTTTAACATAAATATTGAAGTAAATTATTTAAATTAGTTACACTTTAAACAGGTTTTACAAATAATAGTAATATCGTCTATTTAGGCGAAGTTTAAGCCTAAACCTTTTCTTACACTTAATTCACTTATTATAAAGAATGTAAATTTAATACTTATGGGCCAAAAACTAATTTATAATAAATTAAAATATGACGATAATTTAGCGACTATAATGATTGATTTTATTGAAAGTTTGACTGAAATCTAAGAGTTATAATAAATGTGTTTAGTCCATTAACAGTCCTATGTCGTCTGTGACATAAATTAGTGCTGTGGCTGTGCTATGGTGTGGTCGAAATCCAGGCTAATATTGTTCCGGTAGATTGTTGGCAGTTAATTATTCATATATTTGACTATGTACTATGTATTTTAAGGCTTTGGATAGAGCTGGGAGAATATATTTTATTGGTCTATAGTCCTTTACTGCAGTGTTTCTTAACCTTTTATAACTCGCGACCCCCTTAATATCCCAACATATTTTCGCGGACCCCTGGTTTTTTTACTAACATAGGGTATATTAATCATTAAAATTTCTTCTAAAATGTTGACTTTATTTACTGATCGGTGAGCTGGTGGTCTAGGGGTAAGGTGTCAGACTTCTGTGCTGGGGTTCCGGGGTTCAATCCTCGGTCCCGGCACAGTTTTATCTGACTACCAAACCCTTCCTTCACCTCTGACAAGACGTGTATTAATCACATCTTGTGAATGTGGGGAATGCCAGGCCTCCACCGTGGTTCGGATTCCACGTTAAACTGTAGGTCCTCCATTTCATCTCGCAATCACCCTACCATTACTCATTAGCGTGAGTGCGTATAACCCGAACGGGTAGTAAGACGCGGTGATAATAATAATAATATTTACTGATTATAAAAACAAACAAATAAAAAAACAGAAATGTACTTACCTAAATGTATTTATTGGAACCTCTGTTGTTAAACACTTTCCACTAATTGGTCTATTGTTGTTTCAATTGTATTACTTAAATTCTATTCGCATGCAGGAGTCGATTTGGAGTCGATTTCAATGCTTCATCTCAATCTTAACCATTCTATAAAATCCCTTTTCACATAAATAGTTAGAAAAAAAAGGGCAGCAAATTTTGAATGGTGGTGGTAAACAGCTGGGGATTATTTGTACTATCCACGATTTATATTATCCGTGCTTCCACTCCCCTCCATTACCCCGGAAAACCGAGAGTATACTGTTCTTACATGCCTACGATCATCGAATTATTTCCTTCAAAACGTAAAATTTAAGATAATTGACTTCAGTAATAAGCAAATAACATTTTAAATTATTTTTCTTAGGCCCCCTAGAAAACCTTTCACGACCCCCCCGGTTAAGAATCGATGCTTTACTGTATTAGGGGAAGTAGTTTTTGCAATAGTTCCAACAAAAGCAATTTTCCAAGCAGTAGGAAAAAGTCCAGTTCGTTGAGAGTGATTAAAAATATCAATGATAGGTGCAAGTACTGTACATGATGAATTATTGTTAGAAAGATTGTAATAGGGATTTTGTCCGTACCCTCTACTAATGCTTTTATTATTTTGATTGCATTAAATATCTGAGAGGATGCTATTAGTTTTAAACAAAATTGATTGTGTCTTACGGGTTTAGATAAAATATTATTTACCAGCAAACCCTTGCGAAACTTTCGCACATTCAACCTCGCCCCCCCCCACACAAAGAAATATCTAGTCTGTTGTTGGGTTGTTGAAATTAAATACTCAGTGAAGTGTATGCACAAAATAGCAATAATTGATACAAAAATATTGTTAGAGTTTTCTTTTAACTTAAAATTTAAGCAAACAATGTGTTTTAACGTAAACTGAGTATGCTTGCTATATCATAAGTCGGTAAACATCCTACCCACTGATACCTTATTCATCGCTGTAGGCTTTGTGTTTGTTGTGAAAAATGGATGTTGATAGCAGAAATAATATATAAGATAGTGTGTCTTTTAATCTTATTGTCATCTAAAGTCGGACTTCCATAAAGAGTTCATTTAATTTGCCAGGGCCGACCCCTAATTGACGTAGGTTTCCACAATGTACGAGGTGAGCGCGTATGTAATAATAATCCATGTGAGTAATTAAGCTTAGCTCTGATTACAGAGGCTTGTCCATCAAAAATCCCAAGCACCAATTCATTTATGCAAGTCACTTTATCATCGATGTCATTTTTAGTCATTAGATTCCGCCAGGGAAGTGAAGCAGCATTCCTCAATATAATATTCAATGTTTTTAAGAACCCTATGCATGATTTTTACTTTCTCTCGACACTTCGGAGGGAAAGTATTGTGATCGTAAAAAAAAATCCAACTCGAGATTTTGATAAATGCCAATGTTTCATGACTCCCCGAAACCTAAAAAGTAGTTTTTGCAATTCCGTCTGTCTGTCTGTCCGTCTGTCTGTTTTTACCTCTGAATAGAGCTTAAACTATTCTACCAAATGGGCTAAAATTTAGTAGCTGGGGTTTTCTTAAAGTTTCCTCCCCCGGGGGGTTTTTGGACTTACACATCCAACCCTAAATTTAAGGGTATTTTACTGAAGGGATAAAAGATTAAAAATCGATTTTCTCGAAACGTGCTCTAACGATTTTGATTAAATTTTATATCAATACACTGTTTACCATTATAAATGAGATGGCAATTCTCATTTTTTTTCAAGAAAATGACCTTGAGGGTACCTACTTTACAAAGGAAAATTTTATAATTCTCATCATTTCTTCACAACATTTCTTCATAAGAAATAATTAATCAACGTAGAGTTGTAGTAATATGAAAGATTAAAATATTTTTTTTAAATCAATATTTTCTGAGCTATAATGAAACATATTTATTCTTTTTAAACCATATCGTGGAAAATCAATTTGATTCTTATTCTATTGGTGACCTGGCGGTCTATGGGTAGGATGTCAGACTTCTGTGCTGGGGTCCGGGGTTCAATCCTTGGTCTCGGCACAGATTTATCTGATTACCAAACCCTTCCTTCACCTCTGACAAGACATCTTGTGAATGTGGGGAATGCCAGGCCTCCACCGTGGTTCGGATTCCACGTTAAACTGTAGGTCCTCCATTTCATCTCACAATCACCCTACCATTACACATTAGCGTAAGTNGTGAATGTGGGGAATGCCAGGCCTCCACCGTGGTTCGGATTCCACGTTAAACTGTAGGTCCTCCATTTCATCTCACAATCACCCTACCATTACACATTAGCGTAAGGTCGTATGACCCGAACGGGTAGTAAGACGTGGTGTTAATAATAATAATCATAATAATAATAATAGTAATAATAATAATCTTATTCTGATTGGTGGACAAAGATGTTTCTCTTTGCTCGATTTTTCTATAAAAGTGTTTCTAGTTTCTAATGCCATAGAGTAAGTAACAGTGTATATTATTTCATTTATTATCTTTGTTATAGTGTTTCTACAACAATGTATAGGCCTATTATTTATATAGTTTTACAAATCTTTCGAGTTTTTAGTAAATGTCTCTATTTTAAGATAAAAGCGGGAGAAAGTCTATGCAGTGCTCCGTACAATTTATTTCGAAGGTTGGAATTTAGGAATATTTAAATAATATGTCGGGAAAATTAAGTCACGATGTAAAAGTCCTGGTGCAGCCATTTGACCAAGTGATTGATTATTAGGACAAGAGTTTGAAGTATGATGTGTTGCTTGAATTGGGCAAAGTATCAGGTTACGACTCAATAAAGTCTTCTAGTCTGTGCTTGACAGGGGTGTTAGATAAGAGGTCGATTTTAAAGTTGCCCATGACAAGCACGTGATCATAATTGCGTCTATAAGCCATTAGCTCTGTCTCAAATTGATTAATATCACTTATTCTGGAGAGTTTGTAGACAATAGCAAGTAATATCTTTTGAGTAGATAGAGTAAGTTCTAAAAAATATATACTTTGTACAGGAATTATACGGGATAGGTGATGATGACATCACTTTTACTTTAATCTCGCTTCAGATATATTATATTGCCACTCCACCACACCACTTTTGTTCACAATCATTTATAAATACACCCAATATCATTGCTGAGAGAACTGTATGTGGGTCTTATGAAGAAAATCTTCGATCTCTCTCTCTCTCCGTTAACTGTTGCCAAATCTCCTCCCTCTCAGTTATGTGTGAAGGTGATGTGCTGGGGTAAGAAGGAGCTACTGGCAACATTGACTAACCAGCAGCGTTGTGAAACTTGTCTTATATCTGAAGGGAGATTGATCACACGAAAACAGGAGAATGACAACGCTGTTTCCCCAATATTAACCATACATTTCCCTGGGAGATGATATCCAGTGTAGTGTGTTACTGTGTAAGTAAACAAGTGAGTTACTGTGGATTCACACGTTCGATGAAAAACAAGCACGGAACAGAAACGTGACCACGAGCTGTTCTGCTAGCTAAAGTTCAACTCATGTCTACTTCGTACACTCTGTCTGAGATTTTCGGCACAGGAGAACCAATCAAATCTTAAAACCAACCATCTCAAATCATTGCACATGCGCTGTAGAGCTAGAAGCAATCAGACAGCCTCGTTGTCCGTTGTGAGGAGATTTGTAATAACCCGTTAATGTAGAGCTTGTGTATTGGATTGAGCCACGACACAGCGTTATAATTTGAATACAACCTTCGGGAGAATGATCTAGAATATATGTTTATCCACTAGAAAATAAAATATGTTGATAATCAGTTGTTTCTAGTTAGCGTTGCAATGCATCATGGGTATATAGTGTGTGAATTGCTGCGCCACTCGAGCAGATTATGCTTTCTATTTTCTGCGAACGTGTGAATCAAGCTTTAGAAAGGGAAGGGTTAAGAGCCATTTCTCCGATATAAATATGGCATGAAGATTAAGTGTGAAAAAATAGCTTGTTGGTGAACACATGCAGTTAAGGAGCGAGCAAGCTCTAAGGAACGGGAGCGATAGGGGTGTGACCGTTGTAACAGTTGACTAGGAGTAATAAAACAAGTGCATGTGTTCATTTGTAGGGGGAAAGAAGGGGGGGTGAGTTTAATATTTTTCCGACACAGGAAAAGAGCAGAATTCACTGGTTCAACTCAGTGGTGCCAACTTATGAAATGAGTAATGATAAAACAAATAAACTGTCAAACCAGCTAAAGCATTTATGAACAAAACCCAACCGCCGACTAAATGGCAAGAAGGGATACATCCACCCACTCACACATACATACGTTTCATTAAAATATAGAAATACGATTACACATACAATACAAAAAAAAAGCTATAAACATTCCCCAAAAATAACAAATAACATTCAACCTTTGTTTAGTTTTTTTAAGTTTGGAGTTTCAATTTTGATATCATTGTTACAATGTAATTTATAGGTTAGTTAACGATAAAATATATTATCACCTTGAGCAGAGCTCTATGTGAAGATCCTACAATATTTAATTTAACAATTTTATTCAATGGTGGACGGTGATTATCATTGAAATGAATACAATTCAAGACTCTGAGGTATTTGAGGACGTTTTACTTTGAGAGAAGTTAATAAAGAAACAGTCAATGTGCAGCTATTAGAATTATAGACAGTAATATATATATATATATTATATATATATATATATAATGATTAATTTTATAAGAATTTGTTGCTTTATTTTTTGTCACTGTGTCTTACTACCCGTTCGTATTATACGCTATACACTTATGTACTAACTACGCTAATGGTTTTAAGGATTAGGAAGGTTATATTCAGAGGAAGTGTAATCGCATTTGAGTAGAGGGAAATTATAAAACCAATTTGGAAAAAAAAATCCCTCAGTACACCCGAACGAGATTCGAACCCCATCATCGGCAGTCTAGTCTAACATTAGAGTAGCGCCTCCAAAGGTAGCGGTCAAAACGCTGGTCTAGACGAAAACTTATTTTTAACTTGATTACAAGGGTTTCATTCAAAGGCGTGGTTTGCTAGCGTTTTAACAGCTGGAGTAAAATAGGCCTAAAGGGGAGATGGAAGGGGACGCGAGAAGGGGTCATTGTTTTTTTGTCTAAAATAAATAAATATGTCTTCATTACAAATATAGAGTTTAATCTTCCTCACCTGGTGACATAAACAGTTCCTGAATATCCGTAAAGAGCGTACTGGCATTAAAATAACAAAACTTTTCAAATCAAGAGAAAAGGTTGTCATTAAATTTCAGGACACCCTTGACAGATATTCAAGAAATATTGATATCACCATTTGAAGAAAATTAAATTCTATATTTCTACTGGAGCAATATTTGATTTATTCTGGCAAAAAAAATAAAATGTTTTGCCATGAAAACTGAAAAAACACTGTTTTTCTCATCGCGTCCCCATCTTCCCATAAGGCTCAAGAGATGAATTATTATTATTATTATCACCACGTCTTACTACCCGTTCGGGTTACACGCACTTAAGCTAATGTGTAATGGTAGGGTGATTGTGAGATGAAATGGAGGAACCTACAGTTTAACGTGGGATCCGAACCACGGTGGAAGCCTGGCATTCCACACATTCATAAGTTGTGATTAATACACGTCTTGTCAGAGGTGAAGGAAGGGTTTGGTAAGCAGATAAATCTGTGGCAGAACCTAGGATTGAACCCCGAACCCCCAGCACAGAAGTCCAAAACCTTACCCCAAGACCACCAAGCTATCTCGTTTGCTTGGAAGGAGAGTAGGAAACCATTTCAGGGAAAACCACTCTCAGTTGATCCGACTGGGATTCGAACCCCGATCTCCCCGTCTTCCGCAGGCAAGTCTAATACGAGAGTAACGCCTTAAATTATGCGGTCATTGAAGTGGATTTTTAAGAAATTGGATCAGAAAATTAAAATTTAGAATGACAATAAATAAGATCAAATGTAGAATAGAATAAGTTTAGATTGTTTCAAGTTAAATATTAAAACTAAAGTTGTTGAATAAAATATGTTTAATTTAAAAGATAGACCTGAAAAATAGATTCAAACCGTAACCTAAGTCACCTTTGGTACCCTGCTCCTTATTATATGTAGAGATTAGTGTCTTCTAATCTTAAGTGTATATACGCGCTTTGCTCGTTGAGGGATCCACCCCAAACCCCCGGTGAGCTTTATTTCCACGTGGATGTAAACTAATGTAATGGTTTTTTGATAGGTCTTACCGTTTAGCCACAAGAGACCTCCAAAGAAAGGTCCGCACCAACTTTAAAGTTGCTCCGCCATTTATGAATTTTTTTTTTTAAGGTTAAAACTTAATTTTTTTAACTTTTTATAATTTTCTCGTCCGTCACAGACTAGGAACTATGTTTGCCAAATTTCAAGTTTCTATCTCATCTGAAAGTGGGTAAACATTAATGTAAGTGAGTGAGTCAGCCATGTGGCTTTATAGTAATATATCTGACAAGACATCTTGTGAATGTGGGGAATGCCAGGCCTCCACCGTGGTTCGGATTCCACGTTAAACTGTAGGTCCTCCATTTCATCTCACAATCACCCTACCATTACACATTAGCTTAAGTGCGTGTAACCCAAACGGGTAGTAAGACGCGGTGCTAATAATAATAATAATAATAATAATAATAATAATAATATAGTATAATTAGTGCCGTCTACATGTTCATGTTTCGATGCTAAATTAGATTAAATAATAATTAAAGGAAGATTAATTATATTGTAATAAAATCAATTATGGGATTAAGTTGATTGAATGTGTAAATAGTGAAATCAAACCAGGAAAAAACAGTTTGAAATGTCAAATATTTACCTTAAAGCATAAGAGTATGGATGTTAATAGGTAGTTTATTACAGTAAGCACGGGTGGTGCATATAAAAAAACTTTGTTGTAAGAAAAGGAAGGTTAAATTAAATTAATTATGTAATCATGAAGAACATTTGTTGAAGAGTCAATGTCAAATATTTAATAAGAAGGCCGTGTGTGTTGGTATTGCGCAAGGATGGGATTAAGATAGATAGTTATATATATAGGATTATTAACAATGTTTTGGAGGTGACAATTTTGATATTGCAGGCTTCAACAGGAATATTACTAATTTTGGAAAGTAAATTAGATTAGGAATTGGTTTAAAGGAATGTTTAGTATTTTTATAAATATTTTGTAATGTTTATTAATGTTTTATTTTCTAATTCCAGTTTTTTATATCACCACGTAATACTGCCCCTTAAAATTATACGCTTATTTACTAATTACGATAATTGTGTTAAGGAATAAGGAAGGTTATATTTATAGGAAGTGTACCCGAATTTGTGTGGTGGGAGAGTGGAAAACCATTTTGGGACAAACACCCTACTGAGATTCGAACCTCGAGCTCTCCTTTACCGGCAGTCTAGGCTACTGTGAGACTAGCGCCTTAGATAATGGGGTCATCGAAGCCCTTAAGTATAATTATATTCTGTAAAATAACTGTAAAATAATAAATGTATAAGCTTTCAGCTTACATACAAGTTATTTGATTTATTACACTTTTATTGTATAGATCTGATTTATTTAGATAAAGGTTTTTGATGTATTTTTGATATTATTATTGGTGTTGAAATCTATATTTCGGCTATGTTTTTTATGTTAATGGCTCGATTGGTTTCAGGACCGATGTAGTATTAAATTCAAGTGGATTTATTTGGTATTTGGGTTTGTGCTTTGAGTATTGTTTAAAAAGGTAATTATTGGTTTATTTTTTATTTTTTTTATTTTGATGTTGAAGCATTTTATAAATTGTTGACGAAGAACAGCCATTGATTGGTGTAAGCGAGTTTTTTAGTTCAATTTTGAAATATTTTTCTTTAAATTTGGTAATCAATTTTTCTGCCAATGTTTTGAATGATTGTGAGAACTATTTTTTTTAAATTCAGCACCGCGTCTTACTACCCGTTTGGGTTATACGCTCAAGTATTAAATAGGTTAATGAATTAAGAATTGGGAAGGTTGAATTTAGAAATAGTGAACCCGCATTTGTGTGGAGGAAGAGTGGGAAACCATTTAGGAACCCCCCCATCCCCAGAGCAACGAAGCGAGATTCAACCTTTATCTCTCCGTCATCGGCAGTATACCTCAACAAAAAACTAGCGCGTTAGCTAACTACACCACCGAGGCGGGTATCTAAATAATGGATGTAAATAATTAATTAATGTTGATTCCATGTTCAGTGTTAAAGAATATCTTTGGATGGGTTTTGTTTATGCTATTTTGGGTTGAAAAGTCTGGAATGTTATTTTCATAGATTATGAAAATATAATATATTTGCTTTAATATTTTATGTCGAGAATGTTTTGAAATGGATTGAAAATGGTTGGATGATAATTCAGTATAAATAAAGGTGTAATCCCTGCTCTTAAATGGCGAAAAGACCCGCCTCTGTGGCCTAGTTAGCTAACGCTCTAGTTTAGTGTTGATCTAGACTGTCGAGGACGGGGAGATCAAGGTTCGAATCTCGTTCGACGGAACTGGGGGTGGTTTTTGCCTAAATGTTTTTACACTCTCCCTCCACGCAAATGCGGGTTCATTTCCTATAAATTTAACCTTCCCAATACCTAACCCATTAGCGTAATTAGTAATTAAGCGTGTAACCCGAATGGGTAGTAAGACGCGGTGCTAAATTATAAATAATAATAGGCTAATAAATGGCGAAAGCTCTGTTTGGGAATAATTTTCTCACGAAATCCTCTTCTTCAACCCTAATAGGATTAATCTATATAATATCTAGGGTTTTAAACAGTTTTGCCCTTTCATAAATACTGCCACTAAAGTTAAACTTAAAAAATAGTCGGTATAATAATGCTCTTTGGGTATTTAAATACGAAACAAGGCCTACGTAATGGATACTTAAGGACGTCACCTACCTGTGACGTCACAACAGGTCAAGATAGGCTTTCCCATGTTAATGAATTTACGTTATATTCAGCGAGTTTTAAAGATATAATAACGCTGAAACAAAAACATAGATTCTTAAATAATTATTCCAAAAATAGTCCTAAAGTGTCACAATATTATTTTTGATCTTGAAGTAGTTTTTGTAAAAGTATTTTTTTATAAATCCTCTACAACTCAGGATATTAGTCTTGATCATGAAATTGTCCTGTAGGAGTCTTCCTGCCAGGAGGTAGATTAAAAAGGTCCCCGGTAGCAAATGTCTATCAAGGATAGGAAACAAGAAAAAGGTAGATAAAAAACACGTCGATTTTTTCAAGGCATAAACAGTATAGTGAATGTGTAAACTCGCTAGAGGAAGAGGGTAAGTATTATCAGTAGATAGACCAGAGACATCACAAGGTGAAATACTCATTTTTTCCCCTCTCTTTCTCTTTCGTACATCGGTGTCTAAGTGTGATAGTGCTTGGACTGCTTGGGTATGTCAAGTTAAGATGCAACCCGCTCAGCAAAATAGCTTCAAAATCTCTAAATAGGCAGCGTCGTGAATAATTTCGTCATAAAATCTGTTGTACTCTTCAGATATGTAGTGGGTAACTTTGGAGATGTTCTGTAACTGTTTAAAATTCGATTGCAACTTTGACTGACAAAGTATTGGTCAGTAATATGGCGACCCACAGGTTGCGGCCAGTAGTGGTCTCATGTCCTTTCATCTCATGTTTAAGTAAACATCATTTTATAATCAGAATATATATCCTGATTTTGGTAGAGAGAGTAGTATTTCACAGCTACAATAGTTACTAAAACCAGTTTAATATTATTTACTACAATTACCAAACCCTTCCTTCACCTCTGACAAGACATCTTGTGAATGTGTGGAATGCCAGGCCTCCACCGTGGTTCGGATTCCACGTTAAACTGTAGGTCCTCCATTTCATCTCACAATCACCCTACCATTACACATTAGCGTAAGTGCGTATAACCCGAACGGGTAGTAAGACGCGGTGCTAATAATAATAATAATAATAATAATAATAACAATAATAATAATATGCACTACAGGTACAGTCCTAACTCGGATGAAGTCACCATTTTCCAGATAATGTTGTCGTTATTCAAAATACGCAGATAATGTTGAGTGAGAGGTGATTAAATAATGTTTTTCGAAATTTAATATTGACATTATCCACTTGCACTTGGATAGGGGAAATGTATATGGTTGAAGTTAGTGAGTTAGGTTATTTATGGAGGTTAGTTTAGGCTACGTTAGAAAAGTTTAAGTTAGACTAGGTTAAGCTAGGTTAGGTAAGTGGAAAATAAAGCTTGCATGTAGGTAGATTGGAAAACCAGTCAGGAAAAACCCCTTCTCAGTACTCCCGACCAAGATTCGAACCTCGATCTCCCCATCATCGTCACTTTAGTCCAACACGAGTATAGCGCCGTAGATCACGTGGCCACCGAAGCTGGTTTTTTAGCTGTTATTCCTACCAGAATCTTACTGTACTTGACTGATTTTTTTATGGAGAGTGGCCTAATTATTTCCCTAAACAGTATTTTCGTTGCAATAACATCACTTGGTGTTAGAAACCATTATTAAATTATATTTTTACCAGCAACTTTTTTTATTTTCAAAAACTAATTAAGGACTAGTTTTCACTATTTCAAATATAATTAGTTTAGTCCAGCTTTGAACGCGTCACACGCGCAATGACTGTGAAAATGATGGGTCCAATACTGTTTATCTCTGTTAGATATATCAGTTTTACAAACGCACTCTTGAATGTAAAAAGGGCAACATTTCAGGAATATTATCCTTCTTCTAATCAACAAAAACTTCAAGGCCGACTCCAACAATAATGTGAGACAAAAATATCATCTTTTTTTTTTCACTCAGTGGGTATCTCATATAAAAACCTACAAAATTGCTGTCTCAGTTTAATACTATATATTATTTCTCTTTTTCACAACAAATACAAAGCCTACAGCCATGACTAAGGTACTAATGGATAGTATTTTTTACCGACTTCTTACATAACATACTCAGTTTACGTTAAAAAAACATTGTTTGTTTAAAATTGAAGACTAAAGAAAAATAGCTAACAATATTTTTGTATCAATTAATGAAAATAAACTCTCTTTGATATTTTGTGTTTACACTTCGCTGAGTATTTAATTTCAACAACCCAACAAAATACTAAATCATTTTTGGAGGGGGCGGGGTTAAGATTGAATGTGCGAGAGTTTCGCAAGGGTTTATTGGTTTGTTCTTCGCAGTCTGATTCATCAACATGGACACCCTTCTACGTCCTAACAGAATAATCATCCAAACTTAGTCATTTCTCTTATGACATTATAGCTCAGTCTTTTTTCAAATTTTTAACATGTTCACTTTAGTTGGGGTTTTTAAAATACTTTTGCAATACAAAAATATTAACAATTGTTTTGATTCTTCCACCTACCTTAATATATTTCTTCAGGTTTTCATTAAGTGCATCACAGACTTCAGGAATAAATTAGGAAATTGCTGGCCTCGACACATAAAATAGTCACTGTAACGTCTGTTCACTAGTTATTTCCTTTTGACAAATAGGATAAGATGATTTCTTAATTTACTCTGGCAGGAATAACAGATCTCATGACTGTATCATTTTTGGTAATTTTAGGGCTAATTTGGTCCAGTAGTCTGTTATTATTATTATTATTATTATTATTATTATTATTATTATTATTATTATTATTATTACTACCACCACGTCTTACTACTCGTTCGGGTTATACGCACTTACGCTAGTGTGTAATGGTAGGGTGTTTGTGAGATGAAATGAAGGACCTACAGTTTAACGTGGAATCCGAACCACGGTGGAGATCTGGCATTCCTCACATTCACAAGATGTCTTGTCAGAGGTGAAGGAAGGGTTTGGCAATCAAATAAATCTTTGCCGGGACCGAGGATTGAACCCCGGACGCCAGCACAGAAGTCTGACACCTTATCCCTTGACCACCAGGTCACCCCGAGTAGTCTGTTAAATATTTCTTTGGTTATCCTCATACGATTTTTATATTCCTCCAAGTCTTCATTAGAAATTTCTTTCAGAAATATAAAAGAAGTGCTATGAGTTTCTCTTCGTGACAACCATTTTCTAATCCACATGTTTAAATATATATATTCACTTGAAATCACAGCCGATAATTCAGCACATAAATGTAAAATATATTTCTTCGTTAAAGCACGCATAATCGTACGTTGTGCCATTTTGATTTATGTCAACTAAACAACTAAGCTAAACTGTGCTAAAATATGTGTAGACACGCTCTAAAGACTAAATCACTGATTTTAAGTACTTGATATAGTTCCTATCCAGTGCGAATCCGGCTTTACATTGTCAAAATTGGATAAACTATTCATGCAACAATTTTAACAAGTTTGTCTGAAGGGAATGTATGTTCCTTACTGACAATCTATTTGATACCTGTTGACTCTTGCATCCCGTTTAATTTGAGACTAAAGCAGTTCCCAGTCAAAAGGGTGTTCTCAATTAATATTAATCAGCTATAAGGTCAAAGACGGACAAGTTTGATATATATCTGCAGAGGCCCGTTTTCAGCCACGCGGCCTTTTTTTATACAATTTTATAGTTAATTTTTGAATGAAAATAAAATTAATTTAGTTCTCTCTCACCTTATCCAACCTTATCAAATAAATTTATGTTTTACAAAAAAAAAAGCCTAACACTACATGCACTTACAATTGAAGGTTAGGCGTTGTTAAATTGGTTAGTATTATAATCGTAGACAGGCCTAAAACAAGTGTGATTAATACAAAATAATTATGTTACCCACGAGATTTGATTACCCTAACAATGTCTGGGGATAAGTTAAAGTAGATCCAACTTATAGAGAGTGATAAGGAATACGGCAATGGATCCCAAACTGTGTGCCACAGCACTTTAGTGTACTGCGAAATTTGGGAAGTGTGCCGCCAAAATGTCACAAAGTTGTAATTCAACAAACCATCTCGAGATAAATCTACCGCTAGTTCCAGTTTTAATCCTTGTAAAATGTTATTATAACGAATAATGATATAACGATAGCTTTTTTATATTTTTTCCACGCAAATGCGGGTTCACTTCCTCTAATTCAACCTTCCAAATTCCTAATCCATTAGAGTAATTAGTACTTAAAGCGTATAACCCGAACGGGTAGTAAGACGCGGTGCTAAATATTTTTTATATTTTGATTCTACTTGGAATAAAGATTGTGACAAACCAATTTCTACCTTGGCCTTTTGTGGAGCAGGCCTGAGCAATGAAACAATGTTTCCGAGTAAAACGGATCGGTAAACATCCCAATGAGTCCCAAAAACCATCAACATATCATTTTGAACGTCTTTTAAACTATAACACAACAGCAACTAAAATGGAAAACTTTTTAAATGTTGGATAGTGCAACTGAAGCGCCATTCAAAATTAATGAGTTTATAATTGCAAGAACAAGAAACCACATGTTATTAGGTAAGATTGTCTGGTCATTGTTGAATCCGTGATTAGAAAAGAATCTAAAGAACAAATTTAAAATATGCCTTGTCCAATAATAGGATAGTCTGACGTATTGATAAAATGTTGGTAACTTGGCGGCCTAGGGGTAAGGTGTCAGACTTCTGTGCTGGGGGTACGGGGTTCAATCCTCGGTCCCGGCACAGATTTATCTGATTGCCAAACCCTTCCTTCACCTCTGACAAGACGTGTATTAATCACAACTTGTGAATGTGTGGAATGCCAAGCCTCCACAGTGGTTCGGATCCCACGTTAAACTGTAGGTCCTCCATTTCATCTCACAATCACCCTACCATTACACACTAGCGTAAGTGTGTAAAACCCGAATGGGTAGTAAGACGTGGTGCCAATAATAATAATAATAATGCTAAAATGTTTGAGGACGTCAGTCAAAATGTTGTTGAAAAAATCAAAGTAAATAGAAAATATGCTCTCAAGTAGATTAAAACGCCGATATAGGAATCGTCTTACTGTCAACTACAACTCGATACTAACTATTTTAATTTTATATCTAAATTTAATGGAAAAATTAACTAATTTACTGCCTTTATACAAGTGTGCAGTGAGAATATTGTCTTCAACTAACTGAGCCATGTGGAAAAAAAAAGTTGCAAATCCGTAATAAGGACTAACGTATCGGGGCTATGTGTACAGATCAATATGTTACTGTGGAGTTAATCTGTTCTTACGGACTACGTACCACACATATGACGTATGTAGACGGGAATAAACACTTTCTATCTAGATGTATCCTGGTTCATAATGTCGTGGTCCGAGCCACGGGATGCTATCTTAGAGGTCCCCTCATACTCACTGTCTCCCTCATACTCACTATCACCTTCATACTCACCATCACTCTCATACTCACCATCACCCTCATACTCACTGTCTCCCTCATACTCACTATCACCTTCATACTCACTATCACCCTCATACTCACTATCACCATCACCTCATCTCATCAGGACATGTAAAGAGCCTCCACAGAAAGGATGTACTATTAGTACATTAGTACGTCCCCTGGACTACGGTACATTAGTACGGGATAATATTTCCACAAACTAGACTTCGTAAATGCAGCCCAAATACGTCATTATTATTATCAAGTTGTAAAAAAACACTACTAACTAATTATGATTCATTTAATGTTTAACATTTAATGTAGAGGAGATAATTCGTTGTTACATGGAATACACAAACCCACATGTCAAGGCCAGAGCAATCACAGGTTTTTTTTTCTGCGATCTTGTCTACCTATTTGAGAACATTTTTTTATAGTGTCTCTAGAGAATTATTTCTTTAATATTATTCGTATGTTATGAGAGGAGAATATCCCACAGCAGTGGGTTTTTTTCTAAAGTAGCAATAATAATAATAATACTAATAATATTATTATTATTTTTAGCACCGCGTCTTACTACCCATTCGGGTTATACGCACTTACGCTAATGTGTAATGGTAGGGTGATTGATGAGATGAAATGAAGGACCTACAGTTTAATGTGGGATACGAACCACGGTGGAGGCCTGGCATTCCTCACATTCACAAGGATAATAATAGTAAGGTATAATAATATTAATAATAATAATAATAATTCAATGATAAGACATTGGTTGAATTATAGAAATATTTTCATGATCAATTCCAAAGAAGAATAGAACTCATGGAATTGATTTTCGATCTTAATAAAATAGCTTAGTCGGTATCTTGTTTACCTACTGAGCTTATGGTCCGCGGTTCGATTACCTGCATTTTCGAAAACATTATCATACAGTGGGTTTCCCCCCGTTCACATTGATGAATTAACGGCTGGGGGCTGGATGTTGTGTCTTTTTTAGATATACGTAATTTATAAGTCGTGTTCTGATATAATCAGTCGGTTCAGAAAGTGCACGTTAAATACCTCAAATAAATAAGTAATATTGATTGTTAGAAAGATTATATGTCAAGCTTACTATGTTGGCAATAATGGATATACACTTTTTTTGCTCAATTAATGCCAAAAAAGTACCATTGGCATTTTATTAAATTTATTATTATATGTTCTGTCTTACAACATGTCCATTCCTTTTGTCAGTGAACTTGGACCGCCAATGTTCCTTGTCCTCTGATTGCTCCTTCAGCTCCCAGAATTTTCTTCCTTCCTTCCTTCAAGTCATCAAATATTTGAATTCTCCTTTCTTCCTAAGCTCCTCTTTCCCTCAACCTTTCTTTCTACGACGTCGGGCAGAAGAAGGTTCCTCCTCTTTGTGCCGAAGAATCACATCCAAAATGGTTCTCTTCTCACCCACTCTTCTTAGGACTTGTTCATTTTCCAGCCTGACTGTCCACCTGATCTTCTCATTCAAAAATTATCTCACTTTTTTAAATGGCCTACCCCAAAAATGTAGTGGGATTGGAAGGGTTGGGGGCTTGTTATGAAATCCCCCTACAATAGCTCTCAATGGTTTAAAAAATATATAAATACCTCTTGAAGCAAACTGAAAGTTTTTATGGACTATAAGCTACTGGCCAAAGTATCGGAAAAGAATACAAAAGTATGTTATTAATAATAGTAATTTTTAGGAGGTGGTTGACATTTTCACTCGGTACGGCATATCTATGTCCGAGTTGTTTTAAAATTATTCAATTTTTTAAAATTAATTCTATGTTGATCAAATACAGGCTAGTCGAAAAGTTACTCCACAGTAGTACTAGACCCTTAATTGGGAAATTCTCTTCTTAATTTTTGAATCAGAGATGTGTGTTCAACTAATTTCTTTTTTCCAAAACTTAACTTTACTCGCAAAGTTCGATTTTCTAATTCTAATCCGAATCTTAAGAAAAAAAAAGAAGCTAACCTTTGTTTTACTTTTCCATATTGTTTTGATACTTTTTATTCAATTTTGACTTTACTATTTTTCACATGAGATGTAAATTAATGGCGTGGGGGTCTAGTTGTTAGGTTTTATTTTATAATCTGAATCACCAGTGATCATCATAATTCCAAAAACATTATTCAAATTACACATACATTTTTTATTATTATTTAATCTTCATTAGGGTGTACATACTTCTCAACAACAGAATGAAATATGTCCCATTTAATATCAATCATATTTTCAAACTTAGTTATTGATGTTTAAAACAAATAAAATTCGTTAATTACAGAAAAAGTAGGGGTATATGGCTACCACAAACTATTTCTAATATGAACAGAATATATTTATTTCTGTTGTATATACTGGAGTTTTAGTTGCCTACCAAACCCTTCCTTCACCTCTGACAAGACATCTTGTTAATGTGAGGAATGCCAGGCCTCCACCGTCGTTCGGATTCCACGTTAAACTGTAGGTCCTCCATTTCATCTCACAATCACCCTACCATTACACATTAGCGTAAGTGCGTATAACCCGAACGGGTAGTAAGA
>CABFOW010004242.1:27273-59544 GCA_902141385.1 Timema californicum
GAAGCTGTGTCAAGGGAGGTGTGCACAAGGAGTATTATTATTATTATTATTATTATTATTATTATTATTATTATTATTATTATTATTATTATTATTAGCACCGCGTCTTACTACCCGTTCGGGTTATACGCACTTACGCTAATGTGTAATGGTAGGGTGATTGTGAGATGAAATGGAGGACCTACAGTTTAACGTGGAATCCGAACCACGGTGGAGGCCTGGCATTCCACACATTCACAAGATGTCTTGTCAGAGGTGAAGGAAGGGTTTGGTAATCAGATAAATCTGTGCCGGGACCTGGGATTGAACCCCGGCCGCCAGCACAAAAGTCTGACACCTTACCCCTAGACCGCCAGGTCACCAAACACAAATAGAGAATGATAATTCAGAGATTACGGTGGACAACATATCATTTGACAGGGCTAATGAGTTTAAATATTTAAACACCATTTTAACTAACAATAATTATATTAGATTGGAAGATAGGAAAAATACAGTTGAGAAATGCTTGCTATTACTCGTTCAGTAAGTTGTTGGCATCTTGTCTGCTGTCAATGAATGTAAAACTCAGAATATACAAAACAATAATTTTAACGGTTGTGCTCTATGGGTGTAAAACATGGTCTCTCTTACCTTACATGACGAAAACAAATGTAGGGTGTTCGAAAACAAGGGGTTTAGGAGTTCAAGATAGGGACAGGGTGTAATTAGGTTGACTGTATACAACTATCCCAAAGGATAGGTTGCGTACTTTTATAAGTGCTGCAATGAACGGTTGAATTCCTCGTATCATTGAGTAAGTTATGTAAATAATGAAGGTAAGAAAAATGAATAAAAGAAAAAACAAAATAAAGAAAATTTCTCTGTCTGAGCCTTAAAAAAGCGTAACCGATAAGATTCAAATTTCATTAAAATAATAATTGTACAGCCATAATTATTTCAGCTTTATCTTTGATGATATATTTTAATTGATTGTTTCAATATAAAGCAATAATTTAATTGGTCAAAACATAGGAATTTGTTTGAATTAAAGGTATGCTTATAAATAAGCTACACTTATTTTTCCTTTCTTCTACATAAATACAAAACAATAAATTAGTGTGGGTATTTAGGCCATGAAAATAAAGGATGAGACCAATGAATCTTTTTAAATGTTACTTGTCGCTAAAAACCTGCTCCTGGTCCCCCCCACACCCCCAACAAGGTGTCGGGAAAACTGCGCCCTCCCATGAATCATCACACTAATACGCGAGAAAAGTGCACCCACACGACCTTGTCTGTCTTACCTAAATAATTGTAACAAGGTCGTGTGGTCGCACTTTTCTCACTTTCCTCACGACCTTACCATTTCCATCGGCGTGTTTAGGAGGGGGGGGGGGGTATTTCAAATCGACCCATCGCACATCAGGAGGTCTTGAGGAGGTCAAAGTTCATCGCACCTGTCTCTTTGCCTGTTGTTTAGGTTAGGTTAGGTTAGGTTTTTCAATAAATAGAGATTAGTATGTATCTGTAAGCATTTGATGTGAACGTATAGATTGAAAATACCAAACTAATTATTGACGACCTTTTACTCCATTGTTTGAATCTATGCTAGACTCTTCAAACACTTTGTTAGGTCCTTGGGCGTACTTGTTTTGTAAGTGTGTGTACACCAGCGTGTGGGGAGCACTTTTCCCACTTAATGGTGTGATGATTGATAGGTGGGCGCAGTTTTC
This sequence comes from Timema californicum, assembly GCA_902141385.1. Classification (NCBI taxonomy): domain Eukaryota; kingdom Metazoa; phylum Arthropoda; class Insecta; order Phasmatodea; family Timematidae; genus Timema; species Timema californicum. The sequence goes on from CABFOW010004242.1 coordinate 28,989, forward strand.
CCACTTAATGGTGTGATGATTGATAGGAGGGTGCAGTTTTCCCACTTAATGCTGTGATGATTGATAGGAGGGCGCAGTTTTCCCACTTAATGCTGTGATGATTGATAGGAGGGCGCAATTTTCCCACTTAATGCTGTGATGATTGATAGGAGGGCGCAATTTTCCCACTTAATGGTGTGATGATTGATAGGAGGGTGCAGTTTTCCCACTTAATGCTGTGATGATTGATAGGAGGGTGCAGTTTTCCCACTTAATGCTGTGATGATTGATAGGAGGGCGCAATTTTCCCACTTAATGGTGTGATGATTGATAGGAGGGCGCAATTTTCCCACTTAATGCTGTGATGATTGATAGGAGGGCGCAATTATCCCACTTAATGGTGTGATGATTGATAGAAGGGTGCAGTTTTCCCACCTAATGATGTGATTATTGATAGGAGGGCACAGTTTTCCCACATAATGGTGTGATGATTGATAGGAGGACGTAATTTTCCCACTTAATGGTGTGATGAATGATAGGAGGGCGCAATTTTCCAACCTAATGTTGTGATGATAGATAAGGTGGGCGCAGTTTTCCCACTTAATGTTGTGATGATAAATAGGAGGGTGCAGTTTTCACACCTATTGGTGTGATGATTGATAGGAGGGTGCAGTTTTCCCACCTATTGGTGTGATGATTGATAGAAGGGTGCAGTTTTCCCACCTATTGGTGTGATGATTGATAGAAGGGTGCAGTTTTCCCACCTAATGATGTGATTATTGATAGGAGGGCACAGTTTTCCCACCTAATGGTGTGATGATTGATAGGAGGACGTAATTTTCCCACCTAATGGTGTGATGATTGATAGGAGGACGTAATTTTCCCACCTAATGGTGTGATGATTGATAGGAGGGCGTAATTTTCCCACCTATTGGTGTGATGATTGATAGGAGGGCGTAATTTTCCCCTTTTTTCTGGGAAGGCACAGTTTCCCGGGCGCAATTTTCCCTAATCCCCCAACAAGCGTGGCAGGGCTGGGGGGGGGGNGGGGGGGGGCGACAATGTATCCATGTCACCATCCCTAGTTTCAGTGCCTATACCTTTCTTATCATATTTAAATAAATGAGATAAATTAAGGTATGTTCGAAGAGAACACGAATAATTAATGTCAGTATTTCTGTAATTTTTATAGCATAAAAAGTTTTTGGCAAAATAATTAAAATATTGATTCGTTTTATAAGTTTTAGTTTGAATAATCTCAACAGTTTTTTATATATTGGCCATGAACATCTCGTAAATTAACTAGAATATTTTATCTTAATTTTAAAAATTTCTCATCTCGATGCTCATGACACACCATGTGTAGAAAATTAATCTAAATGTGTTAACCGTAGTCATTTTATGTTTATTCTGGCCAACTATTATTATTATTATTATTATTAGCACCGCGTCTTACTACCCGTTCGGGTTATACACACTTATGCTAATGTGAAATGGTAGGGTGATTGTGAGATGAAATGGAGGACCTACAGTTTAACGTGGAATCCGAACCACGGTGGAGACCTGGCATTCCTCACATTCACAAGATGTCTTGTCAGAGGTGAAGGAAGGGTTTGGTAATCAGATAAATCTTTGCCAGGACCGGGGATCGAACCCCGGCCGCCAGCATAGAAGTCTGACACCTTACCCCTAGACCAACAGGTCACCGACTTCTGGCCAACTCACAATAAGATATAATGTGCAGTCAAACTTTCATATATGACAGCTTGAAAAGTTACTATAGCTACTTTAACGTAACTATACGTCAAGTCATGTTATCTGCAGCTGTCCCTTTTGATAGATATTATAAATACATAGAAAATAACAATAATACTATAATAAAATGTTATCGATGTTGACTGCAAAAATCAAGGAAAGGTCCTTCCTATGGAATTCCGACTTAATATCGGACATCATCGCAGTCCCAACTCAGCTCCCGGCTCGCGCGAGGTAGTAAGGGAGTAAAAGGGAAAAGATAAGACCAACAATATGCCAGAAATGTGCAGTACATTCGTATTTGAACGCTTACTCGACATTTTCCACGGTGACGATGGGGGACAAGGCGACAAAGTTTCTTGTTAATAACTACAGTATGTCCCTATTAAGACAGAATGAAGGTTTGTGCACAGTGTTTATCTGTGAAGACATTCTAAAATGGTCAAAAACGACCTTATCAATTAAGTTTTTCTATCCAAATATCATTCAATATTCCAATAATGTTCTGTATTAACTCTTTTTCTCCATTAATGTTTAATCAGAAAGGATCCACGTGTAATTGTTTTTGTGTAAATTTACTATTTCCAGCCGACTGTATCACAGAGTTGATTGACATATGATCCACGTTCTTAATGTTCTATTTATAAATATAATTTTATAATAAAACTTACGTATATTATGTTCCTAGATTGAACATTCGAGTGGATAGTAATGAATGAAGGCTGTGATGTAGTTCCAATCTGAAGGCTTGATTTCAACTGTTTGATATGAAAGACTGTTGTGCGGTAAAGGTACTACTTACCTTATACCAAGAAACCTACCTGCCTTGGTCTGTCGAGCTAAGGCCCATTAATCTTCCCTGCGGACAACACTGGCTCATCTACAAGATGGCCGCTGAAGGTTATTCCGAACATTCATAACTTTATTCTCCCCCACCTCATTATGAGTTCGGGCTATCCACGTTCAGTTGCGTTAATATGGTAGGGACGAAGAACATAGACTAAATAGAAAATATACCTGAATTTCCTTGGAAGGATAGTGAGAAAATCACCCTTAGTACACCCGACAGGGATTCGAACCGCAATATCCCTGTCATCAGCAGTCTAATCTAACACGAAAGTGACACCTTAGACCATGCGGCCACCGAAGCAGGTAATAGTTAATATTTATAAATGAAATTATTATATAAAGCTTCTTTGATAATTGATATGATCATATAAATTACAATATTTCAAGGTAAACATGACGTAACCATGAACAATCCTAATCCTGGCACACAACCTCCCTCATATTGACGTCTCGGCCTACCACGGGGTCTTGTATCTTCAGGTTTCCCAACTAAAATGTTGTGTACACGTCTGTCATCACCCAACTCGCGCCTTGATTATCATTAATATGTTTGAAGATGTATATGTTGTGACCGTTAAAGTAATAAATTAGTTACTATGCATAATAACCGGTTATGTTCCAAAGTAACCGATATTAGTAGTTAATGTGATTAAATACATGTAATTTATTATTTTAACCGGTTATTTTACTTAACAACAAAACCTGTTTGGGTGAAGTGATAAATTATAATATTCTGAAGATTAGGTTATGTTAGGTTAGGTTAGGTTGGGTTAAACGGACATATTTCATATCAGGATAGCACAACACACCCGCACTCAATAAAAGATACCTCAATTAATACGCAAAACAGACGCCATTTATGACTCAGACAGATTCAAACTTGCACAAATGTGAGATTTATCGAATTAACCAGAGGGGGCTGGTTATTTTACATAATATCCGGTGATTATGTATATTGACCTGGTTTATCGAATTAACAGTAACATCTACAAACTCTGAAATTCTTCATTATGTAACTTTCTCCATTCTTCTGTTTGTTCATCTTTCTTAGATCCAAATATCTTTCACTCCACTTTGTTCTCAATTTAATAACTTAGTGCACAAAAAACAACTTTAAGTTGCAAAAAACGAAATTATAAGCCACAAGAAAACATTTATCCTATTTACATTTTGTAATAGCAATTCATAGTTACTAAAATAGTAAAATATCCACATTTAACTAGACAAATACCACTTCGGTGGTTGCATGGTCTAAGTCGTCACTCTCGCAATAATTATACTAGATTGACGACAGCTGGGATATCAGGGTTTGAATCCTGGTAGGGTGTACTGAGGGTGGCTTCTCCAAAATGGTTTTCCACCCTCCTCCCCGCAGATGTAGGAACACTGCCTCTAAATTAAACCTTCCTCATCCCTAACACATTAAAGTAATTAGTACATAGGCGTATAACGCGGGTAGTAAGACGCGATGGTAAAAAAAAAATTACTACACTAATGGGATAGGAAATGAGGAAGGTTTATCTAAGAAGATGTGTATCCTCATCTACATGAGGGGAGAGTAGGAAACTACAAGAATGGTCTGGTGGTCTAGGGGCAAGGGGTTGGACCTCTGTGCTGGGGTCCGGGGTTCAATCCTCAGTCCTGGCACAGATTTATCTGATTACCAAACCCTTCCTTCACCTCTGACAAGACGTGTATTAATCACAACTTGTGAATGTGTGGAATTCCAGGCCTCCACCGTGGTTCGGATCCCACGTTAAACTGTAGGTCCTCCATTTCATCTCACAATCACTCTACCATTACACATTACCGTAAGTGTGTACAACCCGAACGGGTAGTAAGACGCGGTGCTAATAATAATAATAATAATAATAATAATAATAATAATAATAGGAAACTATGCAAGAGAAGTCACACTCATTACACCCAGAGTGATTCAAACCACGACCTCACCAGACAAGAACTACGCCTTAGCCCGCGTGTCCACCTGTGCGGGTCCTAGCTCCCTGAAACCTCTAAATGCTACACAATGAACATTCTTCAGATGTCGGAGCAAAGCAGTACTATACCACTAACTCCGTACTACCCGCACCCGTGAACACGCGGGCCAAGTGTTAAGCTCGTTTAGTTTGTTTGGCCGGTGACGGGCTTGAACCCTGTTTGTGTGTATAGAGGGTGGTATTACATCAGGGGATTCCCACTCTCTCCATGCAAGCAATGTGGCTATCTTTCTTCTAAATGCTATCCTCCTCATTCCTACACCAACAACATTATATATATATATANATATATATATATATATATATAACCCGCTTGGGTAGCAGAACGGTCTAAGAACTTACTGCCCATGATGAGAAGATCGTAGTTCTAATCCCGGTTGGTTGTTATAAAGGTTTTTTTTTCGGAAATGGTTTTCTACTCTTTATCTCTATGCAAATACGGGTACACTTCTTATTATTTCAAACCTTCCTCCTTCCCAACACATTAGTTTATTTGGCACATATCCATACGAACTGAACGTTAAGACGCAGTGACACAAAGTTTGGTGAGGTGTGATTTCTATCCATCCACAGCTGGTTAGTGCTACCTGCACCATCTGGTATAAATCACGTTGTACTAAGAAAATTCAGGAAGTGTGGTGGATCCCCGTTATTGCCTTCCACGCTGAATTTATTGTGAGTGAGCGGTAAAGGTATTTTCACGTGCCCTTCAGGGTTCTTTTACACGCCAAAGTCGACATGGGACCGACAGCTTTACTTCACCTCCGAAGGAAATTGTGCTACGAATTTTTATCGTTCAAAAAAATACCATCAACCTCAGCTGGGCCTGAGCCCACAAACATATGATCTTGGGGAAAGCACTTTACCCCAAGACCAGCGGGGTTCACACATACACGTACGTAAAATCAGAATGGGTAATAAAGAGGAGTGGATAAAAAAAACACGTATTCCCTTAAGGGCCTTAGAATCAAAATATCAAATCTGTGAATGTGAGGGATTGAAGCAACTAATTATACACACAATATCAAGTCTGTGAATGTGAGGGATTGAAGCAAACTAATTATACACACAATATCAAGTCTGTGAATGTGAAGGATTGAAGCAACTAATTATACACAAAATGTTGGTGCAGGATTCACATATCTTGCTTCATATGATGAATTAGTGAGGTTGGCTCCATCCACTAATTTATATCTGAAAGTCAACTGTAGATTTATCACTAATCTTTCAAAAATATGGAATTGAATTGAAATACTTAAAAATAACGTATTAAATATTATTATTTGTTTCAGAATCCTTTTCAGCCCGGGACATCTGAATTCTAAGTGCAAACAAAGGATGAATCAAACATTAAACTTCTGAAAATGTTGAGTTGAGTAGTGTTGGGTGTTGAAATCACTAATTATATTTTATTAGGTAGGTGTGAAGGTAATATTTCAAATGTGAAACAAAGATTGAAACACGCGAGAGAATATTGAAGGACGCTGCCCACCTGTGACGTCACGGTAGGTTAAGATAGGATTTACCATCTTAATTTAAATTTTATTCAACGAGTTTATGATACATTGTTGAAATGGAAACCATAAATTCTTATACAAGTCTCAAAATAGTCCTAACATGTCACAAAATTATTATTTTTATCTTGTAATAGCTTTTTGTTGTAAACGTGTTTTTTTATTAATACTTTACAACTTAATCTATTTGGTTTGGTGACGAAAATGTCCTGTAGGAGTCCTCCTGCCAGGATGTAGATTAAAATAGTCCGTGGTAGCAAATATCTATCTAGGATAGGAAACAAATAAATAAAGTTTAAAAAAGCAAGTCAATGTTTTCAAGGAGCAAATAGTATAATGAACTCGTCAGAGGAAGAGGGAAAGTGTTATCAGTAAATAAACAAAAGGACTCCCATGGTGAAGTACTTATTTTCTTCTATCTCTTTATATTTCGTACATTGGTGTCTAAATGTGATAGTGCTTAGACTGCTTAGGTGCGTCAAGTTAAGATGCAACCCTTTTTGAGAAATATCTTCGAAATCTCCAAGTAGGAAACGTCCCGAAGCTGAAATCAAAGATTTTTGTTGTCACTAGTAATTAACAAAACTTTTAATTTCAAAATGATCCATTAAGTGCAGCTAGGTTAAGAGAAAGGTTCGGATAAAACATAAAGCACAAGATGATATCCTATTCTGATTTTGTCCTGGTTCTATCGTTGCTTACGTCATAAATGTCATTTAATCACTAGTCGGTGTTAAAATACTGTGTTTTTTTTTAATAGTAGCCGTTATTGAAGTGATTATGTGTTGAAATATGTCATTATTATCGAAATATTTCAAATCTGTGCTCTAAAATATCCAATTTTTCTGCGTCCTTGTAAAAGTTTCTAACATGCGAAGGTTATTGTAGATGTTTGAAGACAAAGTGAAGGATATTCAACCCCCGACTTCAACACTTCGAAAATTCATAAACCTCTACTAATTATAGGCACACCTTTCTGCATCATTGAATTACTAGGCTAAGCCTATATTTCATAATCATTGGGTGGGCCTTCGTGACAGGTCCAGATTGACACTTTTGGGGGCCCTGTGCCAAATAGAACTTGGGGCCCTTCAAATTAAGTTCTCCAATGAATGATTTTGAATCTTAAATATACATCATACATGGATAGTTGTATTTAGAGACTTTTTTTTTGCAGACGTTACGTAATCATGGTGAGGACCGCGAATTTTGTTACTAACATTAAACTATACAGTCTCTTATATACTGAATGGATAATATTCCTGTAAATTAATAGCTAATAATATTATTATTTAATTATAGATTATTTCAGTGTAGTTGAACTTTATGTAGTCCACCGTCTGCAGATAAAATAGTATTAGTATAGTAAACAGTATTTTATTATTAAAAAAACCTTTGTTGCATTCTTTTCACGTCACATTTAGTTAATTCTTCAACATTAATAATTTTATTATTTTGCATCAAATTAATGTCAATAGAAAAAAAATGTTTATTTTTCTGTCAAAAGTCAACGGTACCGTCTGCAGTTAGGTAGTTTTTACGGTTTGCCAAAATCTAAGGTTGCGTTAATTTATAAGCACAGACTGTCGGACTCCACGTAATACCAGGCTACCAGCGCCCTTCGATTAGGGAATTCCTAGCTTAGTTTGGGATAAATTTTACAAAAAAACGTAAAAGTATTGAAATATAATATATATCACAAAATAAATATGACAAGACAAAGTGATTTATTTGCCAGGCAGGCGGGCACCCCTGCGCGTGGCACACTTGTCACATAACTTAATCTGGGCCTACTTCGAGAAGCCTAAAAGATTAGCGTAAATGAAATACCTATTAATTTTAGGGGTGTAGGTTAATGAGCCCTAATTATTGGTATAATTGTATTTAAAAACTAACCTTAGTTTGACCAAATTTTAAAGCAGAATTTTTCAACTGGTGTGCCTTACTTAGCTCACTTGTGTGCCGCTAAGGGTAAATAGGTGTGCCACAAGTGATTGGGGGAAAATTAAAAAAAAAACGAGGAAAAATAAATCGAGGAATATATATATATCTATTTAAAATCCATGATCAAAATCATTTTAACAAACAACACAACCATTCAAATTTTAGTTATTGAACTTTTAATTACAACACTTTTCCTTTTTTTTAATGATAAAAAATCTCCCTAAAAGTTAGGGTGTGCATTGAAAATTTTAGCAAGTTTTTTTTCGGTGTGCTGTGAGTTGAAAAATGCTGTGCCAATGGTTATGGATAAAAGTGAAGAAATGTGTATTTGTCGTTGAACGAACTGGTTATCGAGAGCTGAGCGTGGCTTGTCATCTGATACTCGGTAGACTAATAAAGATTGTTTTGACTACAAATTGCCAGACAGTCGACATTCACTTTGCCCTCTGTCTCACCCTTCAAATAACCTTGAAGATTGGCGAAGTTCTCATAAATAACGATAGGTTCGCCGTCTCTCGGGGCTGTTAGCGACAATATGAGCATCATATAGAGCGCAGGCGTATACTATTTTCGCGGATGATTTGGTATCGATATTAACGAAATGTAAATGACCAAAACGATAGATACCATAGCTAGGTTTGGCAACGCTTTTTTTTACTAGACTAAACATTATGGTTACGACCAAAGAGCCGAGAATTTCTGCGCCAATTTCTTATTTTAGATTTAAACGAGTATAACTTCCTAGTAAATGGATTTTAAGTTTTTGTAAATTAAAATGGACAGCAAAGGTACTTAAAACCGCTTAGTTATGTATAAAAGAGAGTACTATATGATCTAGGCCTATTTAATATTACTTAAGTACTACATGTTTTCTAAAGGTTATTTTTGGGAAGATATGTTTAGCTTGATATGTTGTGTAAATATTAGAGGTGGTCAAAAAAAGCACCAATTTAACTGAGAATAAAATTAAATGGCTCATTTTCCTCCGATTTGCAGAACATATAGTTAGATTAAATAAATTCACCTACACGCTGTTAGATCTACTCTACCACAACCGCCATTTTTGTTTAAGAAAAACATCTCAAAATAGTTTTCGTTCTTGGTCACCAATAAAAAAGTAGAGAACGGAAACTGATAATTTGCTTATTCGCGAGAGTTTCTACGTAAAGCTTTAGGTAGATGGCAGCACTATAAACAATACCATTCGCATTCGTTCTTAGTTTGTTATTTGAATAAAGTAGTTATGGCAATTTTTATTAGTCTACATACACGCTTATTTTTATATTTATCTAAAATACTAGTATATAAGCCCGTCAGCGATAGGCGAACTTTTTTTTAGCACCACGTATAACTACCCGTTCGGGTTATATGATTATGTCCTAATTAAGTGAACGGTTTTAAGGATTAGGAAGATTATATTTATAGGAAGTGTACCCGTATTTGCTTGAAGGGAGAGTNGGGGAACTACCCTCAGTTAATCCGACTGAGATTCGAACCTCGATCTCCCCGTCATCGGCAGTCTGGTTTACTGCGAGAGTAGCGTACCAGGAACTAAACTTGAATAGTTGTGGTGCAGCTTATAATTTTAGTATAAGCTTAAAAACACAAACCCCTCACTCACACTAAGAAATGATCTTTTGAAATAAATGGCGCTTTCTCGAAAACAAGTGAATTAGAAATATGTAATTTGAATTGTGGTTTGATATAAAGAAAACAAATTGAATGGCGCACCGTCCAAGCATTTTCTCTCCTTTATTTAAAAATGGAAATATTTACTTTAAACTCATAAGATTTATGAACATAAATAATATACATTGTTGCAGAAACATTATGTAAAAATAGAATATCTCATTTCACCAAAGAGCATAAATGAAATAATATGCTTTTTTACATAAACAATGAGAAAAGAAGAATTTTTCTGTCCAACGGATAGCATAACAACCAACTCACTATTTTCAAAGTACCTCAATTAAAAATAGATACATTTCCTTATAAACCTATGAAACTACTGATTTAATACAAATATATTTTATATAAAAGTTTTTTTTTAAGTACTACAACTTTATAATGATACGTTATTTCATATCTCAAATAGTAATTGTGGAATTATGATCAAAATTGGAAATTTATACTTTTAAAAAATGAGAGCTACCATTTTGTATATATTATTAAACAGTTCATAAATGCGAAAGTTAATCAAAATATTTTTAGCGGATTTTGAGAAAACGGTTATCTCTATATGCCTCAGTAAATTACCTTAATTTATGTATCATCTATCTAATTCCAAAAATTCCTGGTAGGAACCTTAAAAAATCCATCAATACGAAGTTTTAGCCCGATCGATAAAATTGTTTTGGCTCTAGGCTGAGATACAGATAGATGGACGGACAGACAGACAGACAGAAAAAAATCGTAAATCCAGGTCCGTTAGTTTCTGTTCATAGGCGCCACATTTGTAAATTATTGGAGGGGGAAGCGGGTGCGTGCGGTCAGGCCCAATGGTATCAATTTTATGCCAAAAATATTACATTTGCAACATCATGTGGGAGAAATACACTTCATCTATATTTTAAAATTTTAGTGGCATTTAAAAAAAAATTATAAACTAACATAATAATGTCACCTAACATTCTGCAGTAACATACATTTTGTTACACAAACATATTCAAAATAAATAGAAAAATAAATATTTTATACAATTTGAACTGGTATTTTCTTATGAACATGTTTCATAGAATAAAACTTGTTACTGCTTGATCATAGGAAACGATAATGCAGGATCTTATAAAGTTGTAGTTTAAAAATTTAATTTATGACCAAAGTCGCAATAAAAAAAAATTAAAACTAGGATAAAAGTGTATCTACCCCATCAAGGGTCAACAGAAAATCAATTACTATAGTTTGCACATTAACATACTTTCTTTTTGTAATTCATGAAACTACTATCATTTTGAGTTATTCTACTCTTTTACAATGAGTGAAATACAGTACGTATTAAAAATATTAAAACTGAATATATTTTTTAGAAAAGAAGGTAACTTTTTATTGTGATTGACTAGGCTACTACAATGTTAAAAAAAAGGATTGTTTACTTTAGGAAGAGGTTTCTAGTAAAAATGCTTTGGGGAAATTCTTAGAAACTAAGTGTCCAACTAGGTTCAAATATTTACAATCACAAGGAATAAAATCGTAGTAAAATACAATCCTCGTAAATAGTAAGCTAAGCTGGAGAGAAAAGAAGACCACCCTAGAAACCCCTTCCTACCGTGAACAGACTATAGTACTTCCACCCTGCATAGCATACATGGCTTTATTCATATCACCTGTAAGGGACATATTTTAATAGGTTATCTATTTTCTTTAAAGGATGGCTTCATATCGTAGAAGATATAAATTAAGTATGCAGAGCAAGAAAAATGTTGAATAATTTAACAATTCAATTTTTAGAGGGGCCTAGCCCCCTAATAACAACTATAAGAGGGGGGAAGGGCAAAAGACTCAGACCCCCTAGAGTCGGCGCATATGTTTCTGTTCCGTGGTCTTTCAATACTGTAAAGAAAAATATCAACTTCATATCAATGATAAATTATAAGAGATATTTTAACTTGAAATTAAAGAGAAATGTTAAGGCTGTAGTAACGATAATAACATGGAGGGAGTGAGGTCTACTTTTCACATAACGGCTAGTAATTATTATCTAGTCCCATAGCCCTATCGAGGTGAAGGGTAGGAGGTAATTGGGGGGAGTTACTCCCCTCCCCCTCCTTCCACCATATTTATTATGTATGTTACCTTTAAATATATCGCTTATTGACACATTATAAAAACCTCAAGATCTCTAGTCCTGGAGCCAATCTCTCTAACTTGTTTTTTTCTGACCCACGTGTTTCTACTGTTTTCAAAATGTTTTTATAGAATAGTATTTTTTAGATCAAAGTGGTCTAGTAGTTGTACAATACGCTGACACGACATTCTCTGTAGTCACGTAAGTCCTCTGCAACCTTGACCAGAATATTGTTCAGGAGTATTATAAACAACCAAGGTGAAAATCTCTGTTGCTATTTCAGCCTTAGGATGATTGTAGTCATTAGATCACTCGCATACCAACCGCTCACTTACAAAATAAAATAAAGATTAAGTCCCACTTACATTGATAATGGAAAGCAGAATCTACTTGTACACATGTATGATAGTCCATGATCCTTTGTAACGCAAACAGTTGATTATCAGCATTTCTTAATTTATAGTGGATGGACTAATATTTTATATTATTGTCACGATGGATGTTTTTAATTGTGTCGTTTTGAGATAAAATTTCCCTCTAACAAGTCATTTAAAATTCAGTCACAATAATTAAAGCTGTCTGCCTGTCTCTATCCCTAAAGCACGTACGCACTTGTTCGTGTCGGTCGTTTTAGACTCATGCGCACCGATTGAGTCAGTTGTTTTAAACCATACAAAGATATTAATGATAGGAAATAACACCAACATAAATTGTTAGTCTATCACTTAGCTCCGCGTCTTACTACCCGTACGGGTCCTACAGCAATGAATTTCTACAAGTGAGCGAGACTATTGATATTGCTGGGAGAGGTATTTTCATATACCTTCCACGGTTATTGCTTTACTTTACATCCGAAGAAAGGCGTGTTACGGAATTTTGTAGCTCAATAAAAATCCCGTGACCTCAGATGGGTTTGAACCCACGAAAATCAGATCCTGAGGTGATTACTTTACCCCAAGTCCAAGTACACCGAGGTCAACATTATTATAATTATTGTTTCATATTTGAAATAAATTATATATTGTCATTTCGTAATTTAAGATTATGTATTTTATAATACACACAATTTAGTAGAACTTTGATTAGTCAAAACGTATTTTATTTAATGATGATGTTATTTATGTATCTACATAAAAAACGACCCTATGGTGTAGTGGTCAGAGCTCTTGACTGTTGACCTAGAGGTCCTAGGTTTGATTCTAGACTTGTTTAGGGGACTTATATCAAAAGCGGACTAATTACCATGGCATAGAAAAATGTATAGGGTGTTATCCCTTTCTACATAACCAGGGTCACCGTGGTCTGGTTAGTTAGGCATATGTTAGGTTTAATTAATTCCACTGGTTCCACAGCCTCATACTTACTATTTCCCTCATACTCACTATCACCATCATACTTACTATCACCCTCATACTCACTATCACCATCATACTTACTATCACCATCATACTCACCATCACCATCATACTCTATCACCATCATACTCATCATCACCCTCATACTCACCATCACCATCATACTCACTATCACCATCATACTCACCATCACCATCATACTCTATCACCATCATACTCACTATCACCCTCATACTCACTATCACCCTCATACTTACTACCACCCTCATACTCACTATCACCCTCATACTCACTATCACCCTCATACTTACTATCACCCTCATACTCACTATAACCCTCATAACCCTCATACTCACCATCACCCTCATACTCACCATCACCCTCATACTCTCTATCACCCTCATACTCACTATCACCCTCATACTTAATATCACCCTCATACTCACTATCACCATCACCCTCATACTCACCATCACCATCATACTCACTATCACCCTCATACTCACTATCACCATCATACTCGCTATCACCCTCATACTCACTATCACCATCACCCTCATACTCACCATCACCCTCATACTCTCTATCACCCTCATACTCACTATCACCCTCATACTTACTATCACCCTCATACTCACTATCACCATCAACCTCATACTCACCATCACCCTCATACTCACTATAACCATCACCCTCATACTCATCATCACCCTCATACTCACCATCACCATCATACTCACTATCACCCTCATACTTACTATCACCCTCATACTCGCTATCACCCTCATACTCACTATCACCATCACCCTCATACTCACCATCACCCTCATACTCACCATCACCCTCATACTCACTATCACCCTCATACTTACTATCACCCTCATACTCACTATCACCCTCATACTCACTATCACCCTCATACTTACTATCACCCTCATACTCACGATCACCCTCATACTCACTATCACCCTCATACTTACTATCACCATCATATTCACTATCACAATCATACCCGCTATCACCCTCATACTCACCATCACCCTCATACTCACCATCACCCTCATACACTCTATCACCCTCATACTTACTATCACCCTCATACTTACTATCACCCTCATACTCACCATCACCCTCATACTCTCTATCACCCTCATACTCACTATCACCCTAAACATTCTTTTAGTATTCAAATAATTGATGTTTTTAGTTTTATCTCAGACAAATTGGAGGATTTTTTTACGATCAGTCTGAGCTATTATTACTTTCATCGGGAATCCCATATTGGAGACGATCTCTCTTTAGTTCAGTCCACGTTGGGAAACCAACTTATCTTTCACATTAAACGTGCTCCTGAATTTTTCAATTTGACTTGTTCAATTAACGCTTCCATTTTAATATAAAACATTGATTAAATATAAAACCTAAATAGAATATTACTTAAATACACGTGAAACAAACTGAAAACCAAACTTCCAACACTTCTTTAGTTATTTTCACCAAACTAGCTCCGCATCTGTTCAACACGGAGCTCAAGTTGTGTTATGCGCATGCGCGACATAACATGGCTCAAGATAGGAGATAGAAAAATTGCCCAGCCAGCAATTGGAAAAAACAGCGCGGTGTAGCAAGGCTTAGCTTAGCTTTCTGTGTGAATCAGCACATTTAAATACATGGTCCGCTATTTTACTAAAGCGTTATCAGAGCAAATCTTAGTTTAAATTAGCATAGCTTAGCTTAGCTTCAGTGGCGGCTCGTGTATAGGCACTGTGGAATTGCAGCACCCCCTATTTCCACTTGATAGTATCGATAACATTTAATATAATGAGTCCTTTATTCTTTAATTCTTTCTTTATTTTTGTAGTACAATATATATTCCATAAACTTAATATCAGTACTTCAGTAGCCATCCCCCAGTTTATGAAAAATATACAAAAATCTTTGTATGGAACTGTGTGGTTCACAGTGCCAGCGACGTGGTGTTTGACTGTTGTGCGCATGCGCACATAAGAGGGGGAGGGGAGGAAGGTGGGACTGCCAGGTAGAGAGAGATCACTGTTGCTCTCGCAATGCCGGCTCTGGCGTGATGGTGGAAGGAAGGGGGTTTTTTTACTCAGCGTGTGTTGTGCTTATAAACCGTGTACCGTATTCTTGAATGTGTTAAAGTGTAGAAGAGTGTAGAATTAGATTATTATTCTGCTTCCAGCTATTCTATTTGATTAATTTTTTTTCGGTTATTTTATTTAACAGAAAGACAAAATGCGCTTGCAGTACTTTTAATGGAGAAAAATTTCCTCAATTGTCATCCAGAGATCAAGGAGAAAATTATTGAACTTTTTGCGCAAATTAAAACAAAAAGAATGGATTTCATTTTTAAATGAATAGATCAAGCTTGAAATGTAACAATTTAAGTTAAAGTTAGTAAAAAAAGTTTAGTTTTTGTTGTTGTTAGATTTTATCAAGTTCCTGAATAAATTTTCTTTCTATACATGTTTTTTTTTTCCTTTTACACAATTTTAAAACAAACGCTAAAAAAATTTCTGGAGCAGCACCCCACTAATTTTAGCTACGAGCCGCCACTGTTAGCTTGGCATTCTGTGAGAATCGGCCTTTATTCTGCTTCCAGGACTGGACCACCCACTGTGACTGTATCTGGACTGCATGATTTGGGAGGACCACGCACTTTTTAGGTGTCAGAGGGGGGAAAGCTAGTGGGGTTTGGGAAATATTTGCTTGTGCGTTCATTTAGTAGTCTCCCTGCATAAGTAAGGTAGTGATGGGCACAATCGAGTAATTCTAAGAATCGAGTAATTTCTCGATTCTCTCTAAAAATAATTGAGTAAAATTACTCGAGTAATTTTTAGCGAATCAAATCGTCCTGTGGCAATCAGTTGGACAACATAACTGTGGAGTCTCGCAATGGGATTCGTTACTAATATTATTCTTATTATTAGCACCGCGTCTTACTACCCGTTCAGGGTTATACGCACGTTATTAATAACATGTCAATAATCTCTTACTGTAGCAGTCAGTCGACACAGACAGTGACCTCCATCCCCTTATTTTCAGATTTCACGTTGCATGTACAGTCAATATTAAAGTATGTGTTTTAATAAGTATCTCACAAAAAATAAATTGTTTTATGCTCTTTTTAATAAAATAAACTTTTCTCCGTACATTCATGTTAAAGAATTTGATAAAGTCGTACTTTTTTAAAAGTGAACACAGTTTTTTTTCTATTTTGTAACCTACTCTAATTAGTTTCCATTTATAAATAGTCATATTTTACTAAGGAAAAATTGTAATCAAAATAATTAAGTAATACAATAATTAGTTTCATTTTATGCGATTGTGGAAATAAGACTGCCGAGGTGCCGAGTAAAAAAATTCAAGTAAGTTTCATCGAGTATTTTCAAAGAGAATCGGAAATGTGACACGCTTAGTTAACATGCCATAGGCTAAAAAAAATTATAAATGATAAACAGTTCTAGAAGCTATCTGAAAAGTTTTTTTATGGCAACATAACAGCATAATTGCCGAAGGCTAGGAAAATTTCTAAATATTAAACCCCTCTAGAAGCTATCTAATTTTTTTTGTAGTAACATAGCCTCTTAATTTATACCTGTATCTTAATTTTGATATTATTTGAACCATAAATAAGGCCATCCATACATATAGTCTGTTCATAAAATATCGGGGGTGAGGGGGGGGGGTTGAACCCCCCCCCGCTAACTACAGTCTTGGCGCTGTGCACCAATCTTTATTCTCTTATACCCGCCTCGGTGGCGTAGTTGGCTAACGCGCTAGTCGTGTTGAGCTCGACTGCTGAGGACGGGGAGACCGAGGTTCGAATCTCGGTCGGGTGAACTGGGGGTGGTTTTTCCTAAATGGTTTTCCACTCTCCCTCCACGCAAATGCGGGTTCACTTCCTCTAATTCAACCTTCACAATTCCTAATCCATTAGAGTAATTAGTACTTAAAAAAAGCGTATAACCCAAACGGGTAGTAAGACGCGGTGCTAAATATTATTATTATTATTATTTATTCTCTTATAATAGGGACATACTGTAGGGCCATGTGTACAGATTTATTTTTTCGCCATTCCAAAGAGTTTTCCTCTATGAAATCTTACACACCAAAAATGTATTTTTATCTATTTTTATTCAAGAGCTATGAGGGTAAGAAACTTCAATTTTTTAGTTTTCCGAAACTAGCTTTAGGCTACACTTTTTGAAATAAAATTTTGAAAATTGAAATTTAGTATCTTTAATACTATACTATTTTGATAAAACTGGGATTTTAGCGTAGGTATAAGCATACTCTATATAAATATACTTAAATTTCCCTTAAAATCAACACTATTACACAATTGTGTATTAATACTAATTCATCTATAAATATTAAATATTATTATTCATGCGATTTATAGATGTGTATACTAAGATTTAAAAATATTCAGATTTAAATATACAACGTTTTACTGACTAACATGATTTACGTATGACATAAAATATGCACTGAATTTCCAAGTTGGCTCACGAGATCAAAACTTTGTAGGGAAGTGTAGCTTAGTTGACAAGACCGGCTGATAGCCCACCTCCACAACTCGCTAACACACAGCGGTTACTCCAGCTGTATTAACACAAACACAAGTAATCTGCAGTCCTTACGAGATTTCTGTTTGAACGATCATTCACAAGCTGTCTCTTGAAATAGTTAGCCTCACATTTTATTGATATTGATCTTTATATCACTTCCGGGGTTATTTCACTATTGAAACATGTTGTAGTAATTTGTAGATGTGTGTTTTATTTCTGATCTCTGTGAACTTTAAAGAAACTATATATATAATCATTAAGATAATAAACAATGGTTCCTTCCACCTCAACCTGGAAAACGTCAAGCTTTGAAACCGAGAATGAGCATTATGTATTATATAGGCAGATAGGCTTTATGTTTATTTTATATGTTAGGGGTTTCCAGAATCAGTAACACAGAATATACAATCTAATAAACAATAAATGGCTGTAAGCGATCGCCCAAGGCTTCGATACATTGCATATCAAGAATGATTAAATAAATACTTAACATTTGAAAGCACTTTTTACAGCCATTGTATGAAGAATCTTCTTCATGAAAAAAAAAGAAGTAATTAAGGCAGTTTATACTGTTTTAATTTGTTAGTTATTTGAACTAGTTTAGTCATTATTAATGCAGAAAAAGGCATTATTTTATATAACTTAAATTGGCGAAACTTATTACTCTGGATAAATTAATATGCATATCGAAAAAATAGTTTCACGATCTTCAATTTAGTGAAAACTGCAATTATTACCTTCAATTAAATTATCTATGTTTTTATATATATTTATATTTTAATTAGAGGTTCGAGTATTTATACTGTCAGTCAGACTTAGATCTTGGTTCATATGGGATTACCTGCATGCTAAATTTGATTGATTAATTACATTTTAATTAACATTAAAATTTTGTGGCTATCTACATTTTAAATCATATGGATGGTTTTCCTCAAATTAGTTAGGCCTAGCCTATAGGTAAATATAATGTGTGCATAGATGGTGATTATCAAAGCATTAATAATATATTATATATGCACTTTACCTTAAGTAGCTAACGCAAGAAGTCAAGTGGTTACAATTAAATTGATTATATTGTTCAAATAGTTGATAATTTTAGGAATACGGCAAGTTTCCACAGTTAAATAGAATTAAAGAATTCTAAGACATTTACAACATCCAGAAGAAGGCCGAGAATTGATCAAATAATAAATACTACGCCCCTACCAGAAATAGAACCCGAAACCCTCTGCACTGTAGACCATCCCGCCAGCGACTTAACTAACGTGTCTGCCTATGATACTATAATTATATCACATTTATAGCCTGTATTTTCTTACGTTCTCTCCCACAGCTGTCAAACTGTTAATTGACTGGCCTCTTGAAAATATCCTTGATAAGAAATAGATTTCTTATCGCTTTAAAAATTGTGTGAATGCAAGTATCTACGTTTAAGCCCTCAATTTTTCCGGCATTTTATATGGCTTAAATTTTGGAAACTATTCAATTGGAATATTTAGAATTTCTCTGTTAATCCCACCTATAAGGGTATAATCAGGTCAAGTTAAAAGTTGTAGTTCCTATATAAATTGTCTATAATGATGACGTGCCAATTAGTGAGATATCCTGTTGGGCACCTAAACAATACAGGAAGGTATAATGTTAATTATTTATGCATTTTTAACTCAGAGAATAATTTTAGGCCCAACTATGATATTATAGTAGTAATTGATGTTTGCATTTGCAAGTGTGTGAGCACTTTTAACTTACTTTAAATGAAAAACCGCTATTTACTATTGTAACGACAGTCTTTCTGTCAATTTTTAATTGCTTTTTTTCAAATAAATAATGTAATAAAATAAATATTTATCTTTATAATACGCTTTATCTATATAGAAAAATAATTAGTTGCCTGTTCTCTATTAGAATAAATAATCAACATTTTGAAATGATAATTTTATTCTCTAATATTGTTTCTATTACAGAGAAGACATGTGAGATACGGAGTACATGTCCGGTGTGGAAGAACCCCCTCCTTACTCAATTGATAACATTATTAGACATAAGTATTCTGGTGTCGAATGTACCGATTCAGAATTCCAAAGTTCTGAAGAAGATCATAGTTGTGAGATTAGTTTGATTGAAAATAAGAATTTTGAGTTGTATAGGAAAGTGACGATGACATACCTAGATTATTGATGAGAAAGCTACCTCCGTCAAAAATAATATAACAGGAAGTTAGATGTTTAATATTTTCTTAACAAAATGAAAATAATTCCACAATTTGTACCATGGGTAGGTACCAACTGTGAAAAAATTACGTCCGCGAAGTTGCTTCCAACACCCAATTTTAAAAATTCAAGTTTTTTTTATTGCAATCGTTTGTTCTTTGCTTGTTACGCAAATATTTTTGTTTGTTCTGTTTTGATAATCTAACAAATGGTATGTTTACATTGGTAGTGCCAACATTAGGATATCTCCCTCCCACTTTTGAAAATTGAAATTTTTATGGTTGCGATCGTTTGTTTCGCATTGATAATTTTTTTTTTTTACGTCCCCAAAATTAACTATACTTTAACATTTGACATCCATGAATTCACCCTTCTCCCCCCTTAAAAACTTTGTTTTATGATTACAATACTTTTTTCTTTGTTAGTTCCTGGTTGTTCCACAAAAAAAAAAATCAGCTTTTTCCGTTTTGATACGATCACAAATGATATGTTTACTTTGGAGCTCCATGAAGCTGCCTTACCGTCCTTTCCCCCTAAGAACATTAAAAAAATTAATTTTATGATTGCAATAATTTGTTCTTCGTTTGTTCCGGATTGTTCTGGAAAAAATAGTTTGATATGTTTTTATACACCCACAATTTGTATGCACGCCCATGAAGTTGACCCCCCCTCTCCCCTCTTTTAAAAATCCATATTTTTATGATTGCAATCGTTTGTTCTTCTTTTGTTACGGATGGTTCTTAAAAAAAATACGCACATTTTGTTTTGGCAGGACTAAACACGATTTATTTACACTAAGAGCGTGGATTGACGCCTTTATGGCAACCCTATTCTCCACATGAACACACACAACTTTTAAAAATAGATATTTTATCTTTGCAATCAATAATTAGTTCTTAGTTCATTTTAGATTTCTTTTTGCGAAGATTTCCATTTATTTCTTTTATAAAGCCTCGATAATTTTTTCTAATAGTAGCTCTCTCACATTCTTTACAAACTTGAAAACTTTTTGTTTAAAGTATGTTGTTTGTTTGAGTTCCTTAACATGTTTATCTTTATTTGTTCTGAATTTCTTTTTTTTTAAAAAGTGTTTATTTCATGTTGATAGTTTTAAAATTAATATATTCTTATCACTATGCTAAGCTCCATTTCCTCACCTCAACTAGATAAAATATAACAAAATTTGTATTTTTGATTTTATAACTTTATTAGTTTGTTGCAGATTATTGTGCATTATATTTTAGTTTGTTAGTTCTTAGATCTATTACAGACACTAATTAAATTGTGTATGCAACCTGTATAGTCACACAGGGCGTCAAGTAAAGAATATCCCACCCTCTGTGTCAAAGTATGAACAATATTGTCTTTGACTCGCTCACTATGCACAAAAAAGCAATAAAATGGCGAAGCAAGTCAGAAATACAAATATAGCGAGATCTTGGTCTACAACTTATTGCATGCCATAAAACTCATAGTGAAGAAAAGTATTTTTATAGGCCTCACTTCCTCCTAAGCTCAAAATATTGGTTTCATGTGCTTGGGCAGTTGTGAAATTACCGAAATAAACCCGATATCTTACCTCCCTCTTCCCCCACCCCCTCAAGAGTGCTCATAACCAGGTTATCCTAAAGTATTGACATCGCACCCTCCTTTTGTTTGCTACTATTACTGTTATGATGTAGTAAGTAGTACCTTTGACACGCAAAGAGACATTATTGGAAGTAAATGTTAATTATTCAAACTCTGACTCTTACGAAAAAGACTAGGAAACTCCTTGACAATAAATCTTATTTTTTCAAATCAGTTTTACTAACAAGACCCAGAATAAATTTCAAAAAAAGTGATTAAAAATATCTATAGAATAGCCTGAAATTCTAAAACATAGCTACAAATTTGCCAAAAACAATCAAACTGAGAATTAAACAAAATAACGAAATGAATCCACAAGACTAAATCAAAAACATCCTTTACAAATGGAAACTTAAAATACCTATCCAATAAAATCTTTTAACAGCTAAACTCTTGCATTCTGGTGAATATAATATAGATTCACAAATTTACTTTAAAAATATTCCCACCCCAAAGAAACTTCTCGCCGTTTAATTTCAGCGTCTAATCGGTTATGTGGATTTTACAAACAAATAGGATACATAGTTAATTTTCAACATTATCTTATCATTCCTACAACTTTTTGATTAAAAAGAAAAGGTTTGAGTATCTATGCATTATAAAATATCGATATCATTTAAAAATATACTAGTTTAACATAAGTACCTCGATATTATTCAAACCGGAATGGGCTACCATGAAGTTGGCCCCTCTTCCTCCAATGTAAACATACTATTTGTGGGTTTATCAAAACGGAACAAACGAAAATTTTTTCGGAACAATCCAGAACAAAGATTGTAATCATAAAAATTTGAATTGTTCATAATGATAGACCAACTACGGACGTAAATGACGGATATCCAGCCAGAAATGTAATCGAAGATAACTCTACTGAATGTATTGCTCTTTTTGCAAGCTAATCAACACATCCCAGCCCTTGCTACTATGATGATTCATCACTGACCAGCAAACGAACTTATCAAACCATAAGTTCAAACAGTTGACCAACGGAGTATCAGCTTACGTCTGCGCCTCTGTGCCGACACAACATGGCTGCTTGACGTACACTACCATAATAAAGCTGAAGCCATGTATCCATGCAAAGCTCTAGAGTTGCCAGTGGTAGTAATGCCCTTAACAAGAAACTTTGTCGCCTTGTCCCCCATCGTCACAGCGGAAAATGTCGAGTAAGCGTTCAAATACGAATGTACTTCACATCTTTCTGGCATATCTTGGTCTTTTCTTTTCCCTTCTACTCCAATAATAGCTCGTGCGAGCCGGGAGCTGAGTTGGGACTGCGATGATGCTCGCTCTTAACTATACCTTGATTTATTAATAATTTATTTTTTAATTCCAATCATTGATACCATATTGTTATATTAATAGTTATCACCTTCTTCAACATGGTCTAAGGCGTCACTCTCGTATTATACTAGACTGCCGATGACAGGGAAATCAGGGTTCGAATCCTTGCCAGGTGTATTGAGGGTGGTTTTCAAAAAATATTTTCAACTCCCCTCAATGCAAATGTAGGTACACTTCCTCTAAATTCAACCTTCCTCATCCCAAGCTCACTAGCGTAATTAGTACATATGCGTATAGCTTGAGCGGGTAGTAAGACGTGGTGCTAAAAAAGTATTGTTTTATAGGTATTGATAATATCTATTCCAAAGTGGCAGTTGTAGATCACATGACTTGGCGTATGAACACATGAAAATAGATCGTGTAGCTTTTTTTCTAACAGTCGTCGTGACCTAGGTGGTCTTGGAGTAAATTTCTCACCTCAGGACCCGATTGTTCGTGGTTCCAACCCAGCCCCGAGGTTGACTGATTTTTCTTGAGCGATCCGTTGCACAACTTCTTTCGGAGGGGAAGTAAAGCCCTTGGTCCCTTGACGTTTGTGGCTTGTAAATGAACCCTAGAAGTTTTGTTAAAATACCTTGCCTGGAAATTGGTAGGCTCTTTCTTTCTCGCTCAAAGAATTTCGTGTTCTAATATAATCAGTAGGCTCAGAAAGTGTGCATTAAATAAATAATTAATTCTAGCAGTCAAATTATTTCAATTCCTAAGAAATGCCCTAAAATGTAAGGGTTGATTTCTCCCCAACCAACCCTTTTTTTTTCAAACGAACTCGATTTCTACAAAGGTTTAAATAACAAATGTGCAAAGTTTGAATGAAATCGGTTAATGCAATCTAATTAATCGTGAGACTTTTCCACTATTAACAGACAGACGAATGCAAATCGGTGTAGTTAAAATTGAGAACTCTCTTTCCTCGTTCAATAAATCAAACCACATGATTATGTTTATATTTGTTTTTGGCTGATCTGGCGGTCTAGGGGGTAAGGTGTCAGACTTCTGTGCTGAGGGTCCGGGGTTCAATCCTCAGTCCTGGCACAGATTTATCTGATTACCAAACCCTTCCTTCACCTCTGACAAGACATCTTAGTGAATGTGGGGAATGCCAGGCCTCCACCGTGGTTCGGATCCCATGTTAAACTTTAAACATTTCATTTCACAATCACCCTACCATTACACATTAGCGTAAGTGTGTACAACAAGAATGGGTAGTAAGACGCGGTGCTAATAATAATAATAATAATAATAATAATAATAAAAATAATAATAATAAAAAAATGGTTTCTACACTCTGAAAATATTTTGCTAGATCGCCTAAACAAGAAGGTTTTAATACGAGTACGCAAGTAAAAATTTCCCACTCTAACCCGTATTTTTCCCCTCTGTCACCCAAGCAAGCGCCGCCCCCCCCCCCCCTTAATCGTGGGGCCCCTGTGCAGCTCATACTGTTTGCACACCCTTAAGGGTGGCCCTGCAGGAAATCAAATCGAACAAAAACAATATTGTTATAAGATGTGCCTTCTCTCTAACCAATATTGCTTTCCGCGAGGAATGTTAGACAACTATTTCCGTAGTTTCCGGCACGTCTTGAGTTATGTTGATGTTCAGCAGTTTGTGGAGTGTCACAATGTTCATAGTGAGGTGACAACAGCAAGGAAACGAGTCAAACTGTTTGAAAGTGAAGCCGTAAATATGTGGTACTAGGTTCTACTTGATAACTTGTTTATAATGAGTCAGTGATTATAACATTGTTCATAAATCATTTAGTTACCATTAGTTGGTAGATAGGTTTGTTCTGTGGCCTGGCCAAGCCCGTCTCACTCCACGGATAACACATAGTACAGCTCGGACCAGGCGTCGCGTATTGGTGCGCTTTTCTGTATTTTATTCTAAAAAAACACTGAGCAAGTGAGACCAGTGAAAATGTTTTAATATATTCTATAAGGGAGTGCTAGAAGGCATTCACATACACTTCTAGTCGATTCCAAATGGAAACATTGAGGGTTTTTTTCGAGTTCGATTAGTATAGAACAATATTAATACTATAAAATATATTACTAGTAGAATTTCAGTGATATATCCGTGCATGGTAAGTACAAATATAATTTTTTTAGACCTACTTTTTTTTCTGAAAATAGAATTATAGCTACACAAATTCGGATTTTTAAATATATTTAACATCATAATTGTTCTTTTTTTAAAGACAAATAAAAAAATTTGCTAGATATTTTAAAATAGATTAAAATTTATTAAATTTGGAATTCTCGAATAAAAAATCGAAAATTCCGAGTACTCTATTGTTCTAATTTACTAAATATCCTTGAGTCAAGTTCGAAGCAACTACAATTTTTGAGTAGGCCTACTTGCACGCCCTTAATATTTTAAATAAATACAGTAAAATTTAAAAAAACACTATAAAATAAAAACAAACAAACTAATAAACTGATACACATGTCAGTGTTGCCAAATGAAGAATGCAAAACACCACACTGGTTCGAGCGTAGCCTTGTATTTAATGTCACGGTTGATCGGTTGTGAGAGGGCTTCTAAGCGCCATTAAGTTAGTTAGGTCAAGATACACTACTAAAATATTCACATTCATTTCTTAAGTAGACCTAACTGACCCTGTGGTGTAGTGGTCAGTGAATCTGGCTACTAGTCTAGGTGTCCCGGGTTCGATTGCTGGCTTATACATTGGGTATTTTTACAGAAAAGGGAATTACCCCAAATCACCAAGATTTGGTTAGTTAGGCTTAAGTTAGATGTGGTTCAACACCCTCATACTCGCTATGACCATCATACTCACTATCACCATCATACTCACTCACTATCACCATCACCTCAACTCATCAGGACATGGAAAGAGCCTCCACAGAACGGATGTACTATTAGTACATTAGTACGTCCCCTGGACAACGGTACATTAGTACTGGATAATATTTACACTGCTGGACTACGAGTGGTGTAATCTATACGCGAGATATGTAATATATTTGTGTTTCCTTATACCAGTGGCGCACTCAGGGGTTCACTTTGGAATACGGGAACAGATACACATCAGAGCCCTCACAGCAACTTTCCGTCAATCCCGTAGAAAAAACTACATCATCATTAAAAAATGATGTTATCAAGTACTTTCAAAATAATATTTGCGTGTGACCAAAATTACCTCGATTGCTTATAGGGTTATAGTTGGTAATGTAACAAGAAAATTAAATGTATTAATATGAAAATGCTCATTTTATTGTTATTACTATTAGCACCACGTCTTACTACCCGTTCGGGTTATACGCACACACGCTAATGTGTAATGGTATGGTGATTGTGAGATGAAATGGAGGATCTACAGTTTAACGTGGAATCCGAACCACGGTGGAGGCCTGGCATTCCCTACATTCACAAGTTGTGATTAATACACGTCTTGCCAGAGGGGAAGGAAGGGTTTGGCTGGCAATCAGATAAATCTGTACTGGGACCAAGAATTGAACCCCGGACCCACGGCACAGAAGTCAGACAACTCACCCCTAGACCGCCAGGTCACCATTTTATTGTTATATATATCTAAAAAGGTAGCGTCATAAGTATTAGAAAAAAGGTTTGATTAAGGTATAAGATGAGATGTGTAAACAAAAGAAAAGCATGAAAATAAAATAATGATGGATTACTAGGGGACTTTTGTAAAGTTTATAAGTCCACCCGGCCACAAATAGTTTGCTGACCCTGATATATAATTATAATTTATTGACTCGACCGTAATTTTTACCGATTGGGAATTTTAGTGGCTTTATTTTATTTTGTACGAGGGGTAACATGTTTATATATCATTTCATAACTCTGGTCTTAAGATTGAGATTAAATTGTAAACTCTACACAGCTTAGGTGTCTATAATAGGGCTATACTTAATATGTTTGAGCTTTTATTAAAACAATTTGAAGCTTCCAAACCATTAAAACAATCCTCAACTATCTCAGAATGTTCTGTTGTGGCCCTCACACTGCTGTATTTCTTATGGTATTGTCAGTTCTGAAGCTTCCAAACCACTAAAACAATCCTAAACTATTTAAAAATGTTCTGTTGTTAAAAATCGACTTTATACAATTGAAGAAGGCTAGATCAATGTTTCTAAACATTGGGCCAGTTTCATAGACAGACTTAGTACGTCTCAAGTGTGGTGCTATACTAAATACAAGACACCTACCTAGACCAGAATGGAATGGGCCAGTAGCGTTACACTTTGAGGCGTACTCAGCCTGACTATGAAACTAGTCCTAATAACTCTATGAGAAACATACTTTAAAATCCACTAATTCCCCTTCTAACGATTCTTTTTCATAATCACAGAATCTATTGGAATTTGTTGACACTTTTCATCTCCATTTTGCCATTAACCATATTTTGAAACGAATGCAACTCGTCTCAGCACTCCAGTGGTCAGCCCACTCCCTGAAAGATAAATACCTGTAATAATTAATGCTAGAAGCGGTGTTTGTATTCATGTAAGGGTTGATTTCTCCACAACTATTGGTTAGATTTTCTTTTTCAAATAACGTGATCTCTATAAAGGTACAAAGAATAACTGGGCCAAGTTTGAATTAAATCGGTTAATGCTTTCAAAAGTTACCCCGCGATATAGCTTTATCCCCTCCCCCACCCCCCTCCCACACAGAAATAATGCAAATCGGTGTAGTTAAGACGGACAACTCGCTTCACTCGTTCAATAAATCAAACCACATGCCTATGTTTTTATTTGTTTTTACGCTCTGACAATATTTGATACATCACCAATACAGCATGCTTCCAAACCAAACCACAAGACCGAAAAATTTCCCGCCCCAACGTCCGCCCCCCCTGTCACCTAAGCAATCTCAGGGTCCCCCAAATCGTGGGGCCCTGCACAGCACACACCCAGGGGCGGCCCTGCCTCTACAAAAGCAATATATTTTAATTTTGGTCATTTTTTTTCTAAACTGTAAAATACGGAATTATGGTCCGATTCGCTTCCATCCCAAATTCAAACTTTCCCACAAAAGAGATAGTACTGACCACTGAAGCTTATCCCATGATTGGCAAAGAAAAGCTTGAAACTGAACTAGAAATATTCTATTGTATGACTGATATGAATGAATATTGCAAATTAATTGAGCTGCTGAAATTTTTCTCGAAAAATAATCTAGATGATGTTTTTAATGAAATTACGAAACTGATAAAAAATCTTCTTGACAATTCCCATGACTACATAAGAGGCAGAGCGCTGCTTTTCAACATTGAAAAGAATAACAACTTTTTTAAGAGGGCTTATGAATTCGGAAAGACTAAATGCACTTGCAGTACTTTCACTGGAGAAAATTTTCCTCAATTGTCATCCAGAGATCAAGGAGAAAATTATTAAACTTTTTGCGCAAGTTTAAACAAACATAATGGATTTCATATTTAATTGAATAGATCAAGCGTGAACTGTAACAATTTAAGATAAAGTAAGTAAAAATGTTTGATTTTTTTTTGTTAAGATTTTACCAAGTTCCTGAATAAATTTTCTCTTTATTAATTTTTTTTTTCCTTTTACACAATTTCAAAACAAAGGCTACACACTTTCTGAAGCAGCACCCCCACTAATTTTAGCTACGAGCCTCCACTGGGGGTGACCGTACTATATATACTGCGTTCACAGCCTAGTTGGCAACGAGGCCACGCTATTACTCGTCTTAAAATATCGAACTACCGGGAATAGAGCTACAATTAACTATCCATTAAAAATACATAAACAGCATAAGTACAGTGAATATATTGGATTTTGTTGTAATTGTTCGAATATTAAACTTTATAAACTGTACCTTGAACGCTACTTTTTGTCTTAAGACAACAATATAGAAAGTTATATTTGAATAAAAAGGATTGAGTTTGATCTAAAATGAGATTATGCAGATCTATCAAATTGTTTTTCATTATGTAGCCGACTGCTATCGGATTATTCGTTTGATTAGTTTCATCTTCCACTAATATAAATAAGTGCATGAATACCAAATAATAAATACCAGAGTAACATTTGAGATTTATAAACACCTCGTAGAGCTCTTAGATTTTTTTTTTTTCCTGATTCCTCCGACTATTACAGCAATTTTGAAATCTGATAAACTACACAAAATCTATCGATCGGTTGTTCACATTTTATTTTCACGTATAACATACTTATAAATTAATTCTAAATTCATTTTGTGATTTAATAGGTAAATGTATTCAATTAACATATTAATTAATTAGTCTGTCTACACGTAGGCGGCTTAGTTTCTATATTTAAAAGATAAAACTATTCAACATGAAGATGGTCTTACTGCTCATAAAATTAAGTCAAACTATTTAATAGGAGGTTAACTCTTTAGGGACAAGACAGTGCACAAAATTAAAAACCAAATAAAATCTAAAATCTTTGACTAAAATATACATGAAAAAACAACAACATGAAAATAATTAATAATTTAACATACTGTATTTAATTCAATTTTATTTTTAATATTCTTAAAATAATTGTATTTCCTGTAATAAATCGTGAGTAGAGTATTTCGCGTGATAAATCGTAAATATTGTATGACTATCACTGAGAAAATAATGACACTCGGTGCTACTTTTATAATGTGGTTATTAGCCCTTCAACTACTATTTGATTTGCACGGGAAATGCTTTTCTTACTCTTCCAACTAAACTATAAACGTAGTATTGATACTGTATCACTCACGGTTAAAAAGACATATGCTTGGTAAAAAATAAAATAAACCTTTCTTTCTGTCGAGTGACCTTTAACAATATTTAAACTTGCATAGTTTTTGCACGTGCTTACCATTGTATAACTTCAAATCAGTTTACACAACATCACTCCGCCAAACAACATGTGATGGAGCATATATGCTCTTTTACGTTATTAAAATGTATTTAGGTGTGATATTTTCAATGTCATATTTACAGACCAAGAATTCAGTTAATGTTTTCGGTTCTTTTATTACGTATAGAAACATTTATTTTTATGAATATTAAAAAATAAAATGGAACTAAACACGGTAGTTTAGAATATTAATTTATTTAATGTATTTTCATATATATTTTAATCAAAAATTTAGATTTAATTTTATTTTTAATTTTGTGGCCTGTCTTATCCCTAAAGAATTAACCTTCTATTAAATAATTTGTTTGATTTGATTTTATGAGCAGTAAAACCCCCTTCATAGTAAACAGTTTTATCTTTTATAATCCATCGATCCAGTCCATATCATTACACCCTATCTCTATATTGAGCTAATTCTATCCAGTCAACCTCATAACACCCTATTCCTATATTGAGCTAATTCTATCCAGTCCACCTCATTAAACCCTATCTCTATCTTGAGCTAATTCTATCCAGTCCACCTCATTAAACCCTATCTCTATCTTGAGCTAGTTCTATCCAGTCCACTTTATTACATCCTATATTTTCAGGTCCATTCTAATGTGGTCCTTCTGTCTAGATATTCACACGGGTTTCTCCCTACTAGGTTTTTCAATCAATAATTTGAAAGCGGTGCTAGATTTGACTCTATGTTACTATACATACAAAATTAAACTAAACACATCTTTC
>CABFOW010004243.1:0-17789 GCA_902141385.1 Timema californicum
ATTAACTAAATGGAAAATTTACCATTCCATGTCACACACATTTAATATGTATACACATATATAATTATATATAGTTAAATATGAATATAATTTATACATATATAAACATAAGTATTTATCGAGCTAAATACTGATTTCTAGGGTATTTATATAGTTAAATATAAATAATATATATATTTATCTAAATGTATGTAAGTAATATATAGTGGGATAAATTCGAATTAGAGCCACACCCCTTCTCTATTTGCGGCAGGTAGAATAATAACAACAAAACAAACAAATGAAATCCTTTGCAGCGTATTTCCTGTAAACTCTGGTGTACACGTTTCCGTGACTTTTTGGGCTAAGACTACTGACCTACCAAACCATAAAGAAATTATCATTATCAGCATCAGCTTCATCATCAACTGCTTACAACCTGTGGCTGGGTTGCTTTAGTAAAATGCCTCCATCTTCCTCTATCCTTCCACCATTCTTCCTAATTTAATTTCTTCCATTCTTCTGCTCCCACTTGAACTAATTCTCTAATAGGATCCTACCATCTATTTCTTGCCTCCCTTGCAGTCTTTTTCTGCCTACTTCATTTTCATAATTTTCTTTCGCATTCTCTCCTTTGAAATCCTCAATACATGCTCATACTATCTCAGTAATGCATCATCTACTATCTCGTGTACTCCCTGTACCCCCACTCTCTCACGGGTAACTTCATTCCTAATCTCTTTTCTCCTCGTGACAGCTAACATGATCTTAACATAACCATTAAGACAACAAAGATGAAATAGTACCTTTCATACAGAGATCAAATAAATACCAGACAAAAATAAAATATCTACACACAAACCAAAATAAGCCCTTGTTAAAACAAAATTTAATAAATAATTTAAAAAAATATCATTCCTATGAGGCATAACTTTCTTGTGATATTAAATTTCTTGGGTGTATATTTATATACAAACACCCAAGAATTCGCG
Source organism: Timema californicum (assembly GCA_902141385.1). Lineage (NCBI taxonomy): Eukaryota > Metazoa > Arthropoda > Insecta > Phasmatodea > Timematidae > Timema > Timema californicum. The sequence goes on from CABFOW010004243.1 coordinate 972, forward strand.
AGCCCAGATTATAAAACTGACGAGTTTTGATTAGTCAAAAATAATTCACTGCCAGGATCACTGGAGTCACCCAACACTAGAAAATGTTACTCAGACAACCCCAAGCAAAGCTAAGCTAAGACTCTACCCACTTTAATTACCGAATAGTCTAAAGTTCCATCTATCTACAGAGTTCTTAAGCTCTGCATCCATATAATCTTTAATTCCTTAGAAATGGAAATCGATTTCTACAAAATCCGTATCCGTAATCACGTGACCTTTCCAACAAACAAAAAGGTTGGAAACAACGTCCAACTAAACTTTTTGAAATAACATTTTCTAGAGCTAGTTACATGCAGATGTCATATTTGAAGCAGACAATATTACAGCTGAACCATATTATTAACACAAGTAACTACTAAAAGTACTTTGATAATATGTTCAGGATATGCTACATTTGAAAGATAGGTTAAGTGCAGTCACAAATAATTTATTGAAAACATGGGCTAGTTAGTGTATTCGTTATGATATTGTTATTGGTGATTTAATTTTGATGCACGCGCACTTTTCTGTGATTGATAGTCCTTAGCCGTCCGTATCGACTAGTACTAAGCATGGGGTGGGCACTCTTATGGGACATCCCACCCTCATTAATCCCTCTCCCACACCCCGCAACACTATCTCTACCCCTTTGCCCTCTTCCAGCCCTTTCCTACCAATCCCTACTCTTACCCCTATCGCCCCCGCCACCCCACACCAAGACCGATCCTCACACTTACCCCCTTAACCTCTGCCACCCACACACCCAAACCCCTCCACACATCTACCCCAGAGAATGATAGTGCAAAGCTCAATAATTGCATTGAGATACTCAAGGGTATTCCGGGACTGTACACATGGGACTTTTCATCGAGTCTCTTAAGGAAGGTCCAGGAGTCTCCGAGGAGTAACCGTGGCCACCCGGTCATGGAGCACATCATCCTCTACCTGGTCTCTCATGGCAGTACATCCGACTAGACCAGTGCTGAAGGAGCTCACGGTCACCCTCTGGAAGGCTAACGGAGTCACGAGGAAGAAGGCTGAGCTTGAAATTTTCCTTGCAGAGCATCGTGTCGACGTAATGCTGTTGGGAGTAACCCACTTGTGCTCCATAATGCGGTTCTCGTTACCAGAGTTAATCTGACATCAGAGTGACACACTGAGGGATTTGGGAACAGGTGGGACGATGGTCCTAGTCCGGAGGGGCCTTGACCATCACGTCATCTCACCTCCTCCCCTCCAACACATAGAAGCAATGGCTATCCAACTTGTGACCTCAACTAACCCATTGCGTCTCATTTCCATACACTCCCCTCCCTAGCACCAGTTCGACTGGGCTATGATGGCTTACATGGAGGGGCTACTTCCAGGTATTACGCTTACGCCTGTTTTAATTGGCAGTGACTTAAACTATAAGCACCCTTCATGGGGCTCTAGGACTATGTGCACTCGTGGTCGATTGCTTCGCGATGTAATGTATCTACACCGCTTGGTGGCTTCTGGTACTCCCTCTCCTACCCACTTCCCTTAAAATCTACTTGGTTTCCCGGACATCCTGGACTTCGTTGTCTCCAGAGGGATCAGAAGGCAGTTAGTAATGAAGTCTTTAGCTGAGCTAGACTCGGATCACAATCCCATTCTTGTGAACCTGGGGCAAGCAGTGTCTTTAACAGACCTTCCCAAAAAACCTGATCTAAACGCATTTACTGAGACAGGTTCACGAATGTTTTGAGAAAGAGGTTGGGACCCACCCCTAACTTTCAAACAGCAAAAGAAATCGATCGCAGTGTAGAGTTCATAACTTCCACTATCAAATAGTTGCATGAAGCTTCGACGCCGAGGCACCATCCTAAGAGGGCGCAACAGGCTCCTTTGCCCGATTCTATCCTCAGGCACGTCCGAGGGAAAAACTGGATGAGGAAGGCTTGATGAATCTCGAGGGACCCGGTAGACAAGGCCAACTGGAGTCGCAAAGTCCATTAGTTTCACGAGATGGTCCAAGAATACCGGAACAGTGTATGAGAGGACAAGATTGAGATCCTTTTCGTGCAGGATAGCTCCCTATGGCGCATGATGAGAAACTTGATGTGGGTTCCCGCACCAAGGCCACCTATTGTGGGTCGTAACGGGGTGGCCAACACTGACCAGGAAAAGGCCGATAATCTCGCTGCGCACTTAGAGCCGCAATTTGTACTGACTGACGACCCGTCAGACCCGGTGAACATTTTGCACGTGGCTCAGGTCATCTGTGCGGTCTCGTAAAGACTCTAGGATGAACCAGAACCCACGAGGGCAACAGAAATGTCGCGGGTGTTAGCCACTCTAAGAATAAACATGGCCCCCGGACACGATGGTATCAATAACGCGGTCCTCAGAAAGCTTCCTTTGGAGGCGATTTACTTCCTCATAGAGTTATTCAATGCCAACATGCTCCTGAATCACTTACTTGAGCTCTGATAGCACGCCAACGTTCTCATCTTTCATAAACTGTGTAAGGATCCAGCCCTAGATTCGTCTTAACGACCGGTCAGCTTTCTCGACTGTTTGAGAAAGTTGTTCAGGAGACTTACAATGACGAGACTGACACGACATGTTCGTAAACGCACATTTCAGCTTTTGTGTGGGATACGCTACGTCTCACCAATTCATTTGGCTCGTGGAGCTGGTCATGAGGAACCTCAACCTCAACAGGCTGACTAGAACTGTCTTTCTCGACGTGGCCAAGGCCTTCGACCGTGTTTGGCACGAGGGTATACTTTTCAATATCCTCTCCCTGAACCTGCCTTTCTACCTAGTTAAGGTTGTACAATCTTATCTATCCCATTGCACCTTCTCAACTACCTTTGGGAACGCGACTTCCTAAGTCAGAAGCATCCCGGTTGGAGTGCCGTATGGCTTCATCATGGGTCCGGTGGTATTCAGTCTGTATTTGAACGACATTTAAAATCCCTAGACACCAAGTTGGCACTATATGTGGACGACACGGAGTCGTGGCGAGGGAAGCTGGTGAGGAGGTGACTCCAGACGCACCTGAAGTAGTTATAGGGTTGGCTGACCACCTGGAGGACAAGTATTAACGTGGAGAAGAGCCCATCAGTGATCTTCACAAGGAAAAGAAAGTTATACAGGCTGGCCCCCCCTCCTGCTGTTCGGAAAGCAGATCAGATGGGTTAACAGTGATAAGTACCTATGAACCTATGCTGGACACTGACCTGGCGACTTCACTGCACTAAGAGACTGAACAAGGCGAGGTAAAAGCTGGGAATCCTAGGCCCACTGCTTAACAGGCGTAGCGTCCTGTATACAATGAATGGTCTAACTCTGTACGAGCTGATGCTCAGGCCGATCCTCGACTATGCATGTCCAACTTGGGGACACCTGGTGGACACGTGTATGAGAAGGATGCAAGCGTTCCAGAGCAGGTTTCTGAGGATCGTTGTGGACCCACCTTGGTACGTTCTGAATGTGAATCTGCATCATGACCTGGATATGCCTACCATCAAAGACTACTTCCGGAACCTGGCGCAGTCCTTCTACGACAGACTTCCTGGCGCCACAAATTTTCTTATCCAGTGGGTGGGAATTACTTCATCAGCCCTAGAGGGTGCCATCGACGTCCCAAAGCCCCGCTCGGATAAGTGATAAGTGTCAATAGTTGTTTGGGAGTCTCATCACTCGGCTCCCCATAGAATAGTTTCTCTACACGTAACTCTAAAAACCCTTATTTAGTCTCCCAATATACTTCCTATTTTCCCCCGCTAATATTAATAATATTCTTTTCTTTGTTTCAGAAACTGCGCTAAATGCGACATCGTGACGCTAAGGTTTATAGTCTGCTTGTTAGCGAGAGGGCAGATTTAACAGTTTCTTTCAATGTTCTTGTGCAAAAACATATTTCTGGTGAATAGAAAGTATTATTATTATTATTTTAAAATAGTAAAGTATTATACCCAATTTGGCTGAAGACACATTTACATTAAGGGGTATACAATTCAAGTGTTATAGGTAATATTGTACAAAAAAATAAAATCTTTAATGTATAAAATATGTAGCTATCGCACATGTTGTTTACATTCTGAAAAAACTAAAATATACTTAAAAAGGGTTATTAGCTTATAAATATTGGTTTCAGAAACAATATTATTTAAAGTTCGATAGCAATAATGTAAAAAAGTAGCTTAAAATTTAATTACATAATATGTTTGAATGACAAAGTTTGTGTAGTAAGTTTACATTCAAATGTACATTTAGGTTATAGGCTAGTAGGATCTATTACTATACCACAATATATTCAAAGTTGGCTCTCAGCTTGCATCTTGCTTTCAGAAATCATATTATATTTAATTCTCATTAACTATAATAAAATTGATTACTTTTGTTCGAATGACATACTTTGTGTAGATGTTCAAGCTCTCATTTAGGTTATAGGCATATAGGAAGTATTACTATAGGAGCCACATCAACTTATTTAGAGAAACAAGTCACGAGTGTTAAAATTAATTATTATCATCAAACCTTTTATTAACTTATTTATTTCATTTAACTGATCATACATTGATATATCTAATATATTCATAAAAAAAAGCAAACGATGTCGAAATGCCACATTGCCTTGTATGTACATAGGAGAGAAGAAATACTCGAAAGTTTCTTACGTGATAGTATGAAGACGACAGCTCAAAAATTTTTGCAGCAAATCCATATACATTATACAGATCATGTCCGTCGTGGATATATTATTTCAAGATGACAGCGGAAGAAGTGTTTCAGTGAAAACTAGATGGAAATTAGCATCAATAAAACAAAGATAATGAAGATATTCCAAAGAGAAAAACCACTCAACATTACGGTAAAAATCAGAGAATTTAAAATAAAGAGGAAGTTTAGTTAAAACATACACCCAGCGTTCAAGAGAGGGAAAGTCAAACCTATAAATCATCATGGATGCTTTTATCAAGAAGAGGATGATACTACCTATTCTTTCATAAACCCTTCGCATCATCCATAAACCAAGTAATTCGTGATCTTTTATTATTAAAACTATTCATATTTATCTTTTTCATACATTTTCACATCATTTAGCTACGTTTACATGACCTACCCCATCCTTTAGGTCCACACACACTCTAGCTTCATTATATTTGCCTCATCAATCGATCCACACTCATCCTCCAAACATTCCCAAAACAACATATTCACATTAATTATCTATTTGATTCTGTTTCCTACCATACTCCTTAGCTCCCATTCATTATTGACTATATATATGGATTTTTCCACATACAACTCTTAGATATCTCCTACCAGCTGCATTCACCTTGCTCTTGTGTTTCTCCTGACAAACCCACGTTTCACATCCATCAAACAATGGTAGCAATAGCACATGTTTATAAATGCTTCTATCATGGCCTCTTTTGATACTGCCTCATTCTTTGCAATAGTCCACATGCATCCAACAACTCTACGAGAGGCATTCATACGTTTGTGGATTTCACCATCTATCCTTCCATTTTTACGGAACATTCTGACCAGATAAACAAAATAATTACCTTGTTATAATAGTTCTACATTTATACTAGACTGACAATTATTTCCTCATTCATCCTAATAAAAAAACTATCACCTTAGTATTGAAGACATTTACAAATAGACAATTTTTCTCAGTCATCACATTCAGACGATTCTGTAAATTATTTTCATTATCTTCATTCAATACGGCATAATCCGCATGCAGCAACTCTCTCACATTCAAATTATCAATTGGTTCACCAACCTCGTCCTCAAAAGCACCCCTCTTACACTTATCCAGGAATACGTTAAACAACCCCATAACACAACCTCGTGTAACACCCTGTTCAATGTCAAACCATTCGCTCAAGAATAGTAACCTGGTATACTCAAAACCAAATACTAAAATAAACTCTACAATATTATACTCAAATAGTTTTTTTAATGGAAAAATAAAAGGCAGTGTTAAAATAGTGAAGAGGGCGAAGGAGGTTAAAAGGGTAAAACTGTTTGATTTCAAAGTAAAAAAAAAGTGAAAAAAGGTATGAAAGGTGTAAAAATGGTCATTTTTAACCCCACTAACACCGTCTAACCTTCTTATCACGTTTAATATTCTTACCCCATTTATTCTTTTTACTCCTTTATCATTTATCCTTTAAATATAATTTACCTTTTTCCACCCATTTACCCTTTTTTACCCTTTTACCCTCTATGCCATTTTTACATTCTTTGGCCCTTTATCATTTATTATCCTTTTTATTTATTCTGTAGGTACCTGTAGCGTGCCGCTGGCGGGGCTAAGTTGCGACTAGTCACGATCCCAAGAGTCTACGCACCACTTGTATTTCTACCTACAACACTCACTGCTGGAGTCACGTACTATTCTCCTCTCTCATCCCTGGCAATTTACTGTCTCCTCAACCCGCTTGCCATCCTATTTTCAGGTATATCCCACTAAAAGTTATTTCTAACCCGACAGCCGCCACCCCTAATTAGTTCTGCCTGGCCGACTTCTTGTTTGGCCTAGGAAAGTCACATACCTTTTATTACGTTTAGCCTTTATACCCTTTTATAATATTATATCTACTTTTGGCCTTTTTTGAAAAACATCAATTTTTTTTTACATTCCTAATATTTTGCCATTTATGCCCTTTTGGATATTTGGACCTTTTTAATATTTATACACTTTTTGCTTACTCTTTTTTAAAAAAAGTTTGATTCGATCTACTTTTCTACCCTTATTGCACTTTACATAACAGCTTAGTCCAGGAGAAATATTTTGGATAAAAACGATCAAAGGTTTAAAATGTGTAAAAAGCGCAAAGAAAGGCGAAGCAGTCAAGAATTAAATTTAATCAAAAATTTGTATAAAGGATTAAAAGGATAAAAAGTGCTAAAAGGGCAATCAGAGGGAAAAAAGAACGAAGGGATAAGAAATGGCAAAATTGATAATCGGCAAAAATTATAAAAATTTTATAAAAGGCAAAACATAAATCTAATAAAAAACAATGTAGATGCTAAAAGGGGTGAAAAGATAAGAGGGATAAAAGGGTACAAAATTTCAAAGGGCTAATTGGGTATACAGTGTTTAAGAGGGCTAAAAGGGTAATCAATATAAAACGGTAAAAGGTATAAACCTATCTAAGCAAAAGTTTCAAATTTCAAATTAACATATTTATTCACAGGGGTAAGCGTAACACGCATTGCACAAATGTATGAAATGTAGTATTAAATCTATCTCACGGCGTTAATATATCTTCACAATTTTTTGTCCTTAAACTATTTAAAAAATAAATCAACATTTTAAAATCTCGGTTTAAAGAGGCACATATTTGTGCCCAGGAATTACTAATTTTTAAATTTCAGACCTTTGCATGCTATAGATATAGCTCAATGCTCAGGACAGACATAAAAACTCTTCATTTTATTAATAAATTATTACATATATTATACACATATAGTTTTACATTTGCATACGTTATATTATATAATTACATGTTACCGTTAAAGTGTATAGTTCCACTATTTCATAAGATAACCATGTATTTCATGAACTACCTGAACCAGTTTAAGTGTAAAATAAATGCACTTTTACACACTTTAACTAGTTGTTTTATAAATTAACTAACTTAATGGCATGTAGATAAAGTTTGAAATAAGATTTTATTCATCTTTATTAAACAATTTGGTGTTAAATAAAGGCCAGGATATATAAAAATATGAAATATATAAATAGGTAATAAAATAGACAATTAAAACACTTTAACCATTTTAGTAGTAATTATTAGTTTCAAAACTAATAGAATGTCACTTGGGAATTCATTGAAGGAAGCTATTAAAAGGTTACACTGCTATCAATTAGCAGGTTAATTAAAATAAAACAATACAGATCAAAATAACAAAATCAGAAGTGAAGTAATAGTATTAATATAGCAAATAGTTACAAAAATTGATTATAAATTTAAAAATTCTCACCCTAGTATAAAATAATTTGTTACAACAAGGACTACTAAAACACCACTTTAAATTGAATTGTATATTAATTTTGATGGAAGGATACTTTTTGCTGTCGCACTGTTTTTTGCACGCACATTTTTTTAAACCTTAACCAATAACCAGTACCGGTACTTTTAGCTACAGCAACATAATGGAGCAATGTTTCGATATTAAGTACTTCTTCAATAATCTAATATATATATAATGTGTATAATTTTTGTTCACACACACAGAAATGGGACCGAGAATACAGCTGCTTGATGCGACCATTTCTTGTTGCCAACATAAAAATACTTCGTTGTTTTTTTCCATTATAACAGCTGAAATATATCTGGCATCTCCTCTTCCTGTAAACTTCAGGTTATGAAATACGGACTGTAATAACTTCAGAGGCCTCAGAATGAGATTTCATTTTCTTAGCTTGACCATCAAAACATTATTTAACATCTCATATTTCCTTCTCAATATTCATTTTAATACAACACAGCTTGCAGACTTTCTTTACAATTTTATTTTCCTAATCAAAGTTTTTTGAGTTTGATATGTGGACAAGCTGTACACATTTGCAACATATTTATTTCTCCTCGCAAACTTTTGAACAAAGGACACAAACTTTAACAATCTCATTGGCGCTGTTTATTCAACCAAAACTTCATTAACAGGTTTAGGTGAAGAAATATATAAATTCAAAGCCTTTTGTAATAATTGTTATTGGTCATCCACAGAATAAAATACATATTTCGGAATAGGAGTTGTTGACAGTTCGACTCTAGGTGCACAGTCATATATAACATCTTAATACCAGAGTGAAGATCTCTGTTTTTCACCAAGTTAATACATTTTAGCCAGAAATGGGACCGAGAATACAGCTGCTTGATGCGACCATTTCTTGTTGCCAACATAAAAATACTTCGTTGTTTTTTTCCATTATAACAGCTGAAATATATCTGGCATCTCCTCTTCCTGTAAACTTCAGGTTATGAAATACGGACTGTAATAACTTCAGAGGCCTCAGAATGAGATTTCATTTTCTTAGCTTGACCATCAAAACATTATTTAACATCTCATATTTCCTTCTCAATATTCATTTTAATACAACACAGCTTGCAGACTTTCTTTACAATTTTATTTTCCTAATCAAAGTTTTTTGAGTTTGATATGTGGACAAGCTGTACACATTTGCAACATATTTATTTCTCCTCGCAAACTTTTGAACAAAGGACACAAACTTTAACAATCTCATTGGCGCTGTTTATTCAACCAAAACTTCATTAACAGGTTTAGGTGAAGAAATATATAAATTCAAAGCCTTTTGTAATAATTGTTATTGGTCATCCACAGAATAAAATACATATTTCGGAATAGGAGTTGTTGACAGTTCGACTCTAGGTGCACAGTCATATATAACATCTTAATACCAGAGTGAAGATCTCTGTTTTTCACCAAGTTAATACATTTTAGCCTATTACCCCAGAAAATGGATTGATTGTCCTACATCAAAGTTGTCAACATGTTTTCTATGCCCTGTCTATCTATCGACACTGCCAAGGCTCTGATTATGCCTCGGTTTACCATGGACGAGCTTAAGCTTTGGCTAAGTTTTTTTAAGTCCTATATAAGTTTATTACAAAATTATCTGGCATTGTAGGACTGAGGAATATATGGAGCGCCAAATAACAGGAATATATCAAGAAGCTACGTAACAACTTCTTCTGTCCTCTTTGTTTGAAGAAATTTAGTGAGATAGTCTTGGTAAACTAAAATAAACTTTTAGTTTTAATCAGGTTGAGAATGGAAATCTATAAGATTTACTTGACATCTTGAGTTAAAATGTGAGAATACCATGAGCTTAGCAACAAAGCTTTTCTTTCGCATTTTTCTTTTCTGTCGACAAGGTTCACAAACACTCAACATAATCTCTCTACCACCATGTCTAATGTATACATGCGTTTCATATCAATATCAAACAATTCTTCGCTTGAACAATATCATCAGGTTCTCCATCTTCCACTTTCAGTATTAATGTTTCTACAACCTGAACTTCAAAGCCATTATAATGTTGAAGTAGTCAATAGTCACGTGGTGCTTTCTGTAAGCTATTTTAGATTTCTTTACTTATGCTATCAAACTTGACAAATTTTCATGTTTAAGCAAAGAACTGTTCTATTTCACGTCCCCCTTACTCAGTAAATATTCAAACCTCTCTTTCTTTGCGTAATTTCTGTTTACATCACTAACACTTACAGAAATCATTGTCTTGAATTGAATTTTCCTCTATTGGTTATACATTTTTATATAAAAAGAATTATGTTTAACAACACATAGATTTATTAAAATAAAACAGAAATAATAAAATTGAGGTTTTACAAAGATATTACAGGTTATACTTTGAAGTTTGATGTGGATAATTAGACTTTGTGAATTTGAATATTCTGCTGTAGCTACTAGGGCTATACAGGAGCCGTGCTACTGGATTAATTTTTCTGAAGAAGAAAATAATCAAGTAGTTACTAACAAAATATAAAACAAGATATATATATACATATATAATTTTAAATCAGTTATGCTAGACTGGGTTGTAAGATAATCTCTTTGATACTTTTTGTAAAAAGATAAACAATAGAAAAGTTCCTTGACTACAGTGGTTGATGGCTAACAAACAGGTGTCAACACAATAGTAGTACTATGGCTGGTATCTTTCCCTTACGGTACTGCCAACGCATTCTATAGTACACACAAACCTAGCTGCAATCAAACTAAGAGTAACACTAACACAATAGGAGCCCAAAACCTGGGAAAGAAAAAAGGTATTATTTTCGCGAACCCCACTATGATTCTATAGCAGTTCCCCGGTTTGCTCACCGAAGCTAATGCCACAGGAGAAGCGTGACAGCTTAATCAACACAAAATAAAGAATTCCACCAACTCAACTGAGGTATGTAATCAAATACAGACAACCTGGTTGTAGCCATCTAAAAATTAAACAGGTGTGCATGACGTTTATACGGAGTCATGCGAAACATTGGGTCAAGTTAGACTAATGGAACTTGTGGAAGTTTAGCAAGTCTATAACTTAGACATTACTGTATTCCAAGCCCAAGGCTCGTAACGTAAACACTATATGGTAAATATACAGAGCAACATAGTCTCTAGGACTGATGTAACCTACATGAAACTAGCTATTATTAGACTTGTCCCTCATTCTGGAGGACACAATATTTAAACAACAAAATAAACCTTTAAGTTAGAGAAGTCAATAAGACTTGCAGTTGATCAATTGTCAATTCGACATAATATCAACACAAATGAAAATTGTCTCCAACAATATACAGAAAACTAAAAGGGTTCAACCAGACATTGCCTGTCTTTTACTACAAAAATTAGATTACGTGTCATAAGGACACGTTGATTACTTTTAAATACTTAATTAATTGGAGCCCGTGGTCCTATCCATGGCTGCGGTGGATCCAACAGCCCAGACTTTATAGTTGTCATCGAAGTTCGTCATCATGTCCAGAGTGGCGGTATATCCGACGCCTCTAACTTCATAGTCGTCGTGGTCTTCGATTCGTGACGCTGCAGGAGCTCTTCCTTCAACACTGGGTTGCAGTAAATTGGCTATAATGGGAACCTGGACGTGGCACCTTATATAGTACTCAATCTGATACGGATATACCAAAGCAGAGAAGGTGATAAACACAGGCAGGAACATTGAAAGGAGAAATACGGATGAAGGTGGGCAGAAAGAGAAATTAACAAGAGAAATCCACTTGCGGGGAAAGGGAGGAACAAACTTCCTTTGCTCACCGCTAGAGTCTCTTGACGTGGAGTGGGTCAGTGAGTCGAACTCGATATGCACTCCTTTCCTTAGTCAGGTGTTATAATGTAAGCACGTGTGGCTGCCATCTTTGAATAATGTTCTTCTACCATGTGGCAATTCAATCGAAGAACATCTTGACCGGGTGAGTGGATATGAAAGTAATTTCTATTTAAATATATCTGGTATGATTATTATATTTAGGATCCGTTACTATTTTTATGAGAATTTGTGATGTAGATTTACTTTACTATATTTTCTTGTAGACAGCATGGCAAGCGTAAGTAAATCCATCCGACATCATCCAATGGCAAAGGGTCTGCGTTAACGTATTTTATTCATAAATATGATACTATTAATCCTCTTCTTTAATAACTGCTACAGTATTTATCGAAAGACAATATTTTTAACAACCACGTGTTTCAGTTTAGGGAGACACGTAATTTAATTTGACTCCAACTAGTCCAAGAAAATAAATTTTGAGGTAGATATTTTTTTAAATATCTTAATATTGTTTCTTTCTTTCGTAAACATTAAAATATTGATTTTTCAATTGTAGCTGTACAATATATCTGATTGATATACTACAGTCTAAATCTACGCAATAACTGTCACACTCTAAACTACACTTGAGAATAATAATTTAGTAAGCCTCAAATTCAACATTAAACTATAGTTCACGTTAAAAATTATGTTAAAGTGTTATAGAACTCGTTACAGAAAAAAGGATATACTAGCGAAACTATGCACCACAGATGGATAACAACCGATTGTAACTGAAATGCTTACGAAAACTATAGGGAGCACTGTGTACTAGTCACTAAACTGACTCGCGGACAAAGACCGTATGCAAGAATGAGCTGGGTTTAAAGAGTAGACACTCACTTCAAATAGATGGTACCGCGTGCCGAGTGAAACCTCCCTTCTAATAAATTGATAGTATTGTGAAACCACGTCTACACGAGGCCAGTTAATAAGTAGGTTAGTAGAGTGGAGCCAGTTTAACCCTTCTAAAACCATATTACTGCACTACATAAGCCAGTTCACATAATATTTTGTAAATAAACTATTTTATACATGGTATAGCCACGAATATAATAAGACGACTTGAAATTCTTATGCGTCAGTAATTAGAATACAATTTGCAGGAAGATAACAGTTCAGCAGCTAAGATCGTACTATGTTTATTTTGCTGGATTATCAAGATAAAATTGTTTATAATTGTTTATTACATTTTTATCTTGTTACATATTTAGCATCCGTAAAACTACATATGGCAATAAGTTGGGGTAGTGACTCATACAAAAAATTGTGCTAGAAATTTATAATTATGAAGAGTTTGAACATGTACTTTTTATATATTAGACCTGTTCAAAAAGCAAATACGTTCGTACAAGAATAATAGACAAAAATTAGATACTTGAAAATGTACAGGCCACAAAGACTCTCCAGGTTCTTAAATCAAGTGACTTTTTTTGATAACTGTAGTTGAAAAATTGTCACTGACACCTATGTTACAGATAGAGAAACTTTCAACCGTTTTGTTTATCTTATTTGTAGTGTACCATTGACCCAGGCACTGTTTGTGGTTTTGCTTTTAACAACACAGTTTTATTTGGTGTGGTAGTGTGCTCAGCTTATGGTGGTTCCTTCAATTACTTTCTTCATTTTTGTTTCTTAGACACACAATAAAACTCTAAGGTTTGTCTAAGCACTCGAATTTTGCTGATGTTTTCTTTTTTTCTGGGTAGTATAAAACATACAATTTTCCAAATAATCAATTTTACAAATGTTTGTCTGTCTGTTTGTTCGTTGCGATTAAAATCAAAAGTAATAATTGGATCTCGAGTCAACTAATTTTGTTTGATTCCTTATTTTTCACGAAATAACAGTGTATTTTAAATAATATTTCTACATATATAAATATATTTTTAAATTGTGTTTTATCTCAAATGTATTGATAAGGGACCTACTTCTTGGTACTATGAAAATGTGAATAGTAATCTTGTTCTTACTTACATTGTTTGATTTTACTTCAGCTGTTTAGTGGGAAAATAATCTAGCTCTTTTTATGTTCTACACAAGTATATGTACTAAAAGTTCCAAATAATTAAAAAATATGTTCAGATGATATTAATCAAAAATCGTGATATTAACAGAAAATTTGTTAGTAGGATAATAACGTGCTGCTATTGGGTAAACGTATAGAAATATCATTGTTGTTTACGTTGTTTAATTACATGAATTAGTATGCATGTGAACAGTGAACCTAGATACATTATGTTACTAAGGTAAATAGATTTTTACGATTTACCTTTGATTTCTTTTTCAAATATATCTTGTAATTTCTCCTTGGATTTTAAACAGATATTTTTCCTTTATGATAAAGCTATAAAGAAAACAAGATAATACTTTTTTCGATAGTAAATTATATTAATTAAGATTCAAAAATTTACAAATTGACCACCATTTAAAGATGTAATTTTATAGTTTTTTCAGTTGGAGCCTGATTCTTTGACATTATACGTGAAAGACGCGTTTATTTACATTTTTTAACATTTATGTACACTAATCATTCAAGTAGGGCTATCATGGGGTCATCTAACAATAGTGTTTTTCCTGCTTTAACCATCAGTTAAGTAATTGGTGAGAAAATAGTTAAAACTGTAGTCGACCTTGGTGGTCTCAGGGTAAAGTTCTTGCATTAGTACCCGATGTTTGAGGGCTCAAACCCAGGAAGGGTTGGTGGTTTTTTGTTGCACGTGGTCATCACCAACTCCACAGGACGCACTTCAAAACTCGACTGACCTGAGATGCAGTTTTCACTTCACCGATGAAGAAAAGTCATGCCTACAGAATAGGTGGAAAAGAGGAGTGGCTGTTCCTCGCACTCTCCATGCTCCCCATGTATGTTCTTGGCAACAGCCTCCCCCAACACTTCTGGATTTTTCTAACTACATATAGACCATCACGTCAAAGCTACTTGATCTTTATTGTGGGAATCTCTTCCCCCCTTGCTTGATACACTATTTGGGAGAACATGGACAGTATCAAGCGCTATACATGAATGGAGTTTGCTTGCATAGCTACACATTACAATTCTGGCTTCAGAGAAGTAAGTGAAGCTGTCGGAGATGGCTTAGTCTATACGTTCTACATTACTTTGTGGCTTAAATCATTAAACTTATATTTAAATGATCCTTCAAAACTATAACTTTAGAACATATAATCATTACTGAGGATGTGGTATTTAATTACATTTTGTGCAGTTCGAGTAAAGCCGCTTTACACTTTGAATTATTAATTCACCAAGTAAATTTATTTCCCTGATCATGCATGTAGTAATGTGTGTTTCCGCTCCCCGGATTATTTTTGAGACATCTTTAATTTTGGAAGTGTTTGTTAGTTTGACATCGTTTACTAAATACTTATTTACTTGTAATTTGGGGTTTTAAACCATCAATATATAATAGGGATATTAAATTATTACTTGAATTTGGTTTTTGTTGTTCAAAGATACAAGTCTTGTTAAATTTAGGAAAAGGCCGTTAGACAGTGGGATATCTTTATGACGTTATGCCTTTGTTAGAGCTTAAATATATATATTTCATTATTAATTTGGCTTGAAGCGACCTGACGGATTCATTTCATAAATATTTATTTACCTCTAGGTTAGGTTTATCAGCAACCACTAAATGACAGGGGAATCTGATTCTAGTTTTATACTTTGTCGTTTGAATTTACATTTATCGTTAGATTTAAATTTAGGTCACTAGATGGCAATGTGTGCTAAACGCTTATTTATTTCACGTTTAGCTTCTTCGGCCGCCAATAGATGACAGAGTTCGCTAACAAATCTTGAATATTAATTTGCTCATCATTATTTATGTTTCTTGGTTAAATTTAGAAGGAGTCCGGTAAACGGTTAGGATGCCCTTACTGACGTTTTGTAACCTTGTTACATCGTGACATGGAAGAAATAATAATACTCACCAGGCCAGCCTAGCTTGACTCATTCCGACTCAACTAAAATACACACCGGAGAGGCTCGTCACCACAATATCCACGCCCGACTGAACCGAGGTTCGTACCTCATCGCTGGCCATGTGGTTGGACTCCCCCCACCTCTCCTCCCAAGTGGACGAGAAACAGTGACCTTCAGTCTGCGCGCGTCGTTCTGCCGCATTGCAGTAAAACTTCCAAGGACTATTTTTCAACGTGCAAACTACGCCCGTTGGATCTCGAGATTATTCTCGAATACTCCCCCCCCCACCCCCGTTTTGTTTGTTCCTTGCCCTGAGAATACATGTTTTCACAGAATGTATATAATGGCGTGAGCCCGGAGGAGAGACACACATTACGCTCTGAAATTTCGAAGGTAAATAGCCTAACTTTTGTAGGCTCGACACTATATTCCAAATTCCTTTTGGCTTTAATCTACAATCTTTCAAAATTCAATTTATATCTATGACTAATGTCTTTCGTAACGATCTATTACGTCAGCCCTTAAGGCAATGTTTTCTTTCTAGTTATTTGGTCTGTTCTGATATTTTAGGTATCTCTAATGTCTGGAGATTGTTTATATTGGCCGCCTAGTTTCCTACCAAGGTTGGTCAAATATAGGACCGCGAGCCAGCGGGTACATCAACAATTGTATGGACGCCTTATTAGGTGTTAGTGTTATGCTAGTTCATTGTAATTTTTTCTGGTGTCTATCCTTATATATTAATTAAATGTGGGGCCGCGGGCCACCCAGGACTTATATTTCTGAGGACGTATCATTTGCTATTAAAACATTTAGGATTTCTTACGAGCATTTAAACTTTAGGAAATGTCAAGCATTAGCGTAGTGTGGATGTCGTAGTTTAGGTGAGGGAAATGAGCTCTTGTCTCACCCTGTGTTACGAGTCGTGAGAAGGGGTTGTCTCTCTGCTCATGTTGTCGACTGGCTATTTTGTGTATTATTTGTTATTATGAAA
>CABFOW010004243.1:47855-59523 GCA_902141385.1 Timema californicum
AACAAAACAAATAAACTGCTCTATCCACCCTAACACACAGAAACAGCAAGGAACACTGAAATATGTATACTTGGCCCGGATGGAACAAAATTATGTAGCGTAAATTACAAGAATTGAAAACTAAAAACCTCTGGAGGACTAGTGTTACGAACACGGACAAATGGACTATATGGTGAAATGGGAATGGGTAGAGGCAACTCACCCTCACTGTATGTTGTCTGATTGGTATTGTCTTGAAGCAGTCAATTTCATTAACACACGCACACGAATAACTGAGATTGGACCGCTTCAAGGTGAAAGTTCACGGAACCTATAACCATCACTTATGGGTCTATCAAGTCTCAGCGCACGACTCACTAAATCAGCAGAATGAAAAACCGCGCCAGCGACACTTGGCGGGAAAACAATAGACCTAGAGGTGTCCAGGTATGTTTTTGTTGCCTCCAAGAGTGAGGAAAGGTTAATGATGTTGGAAGAAGTCAAGAAAATATAAGAAACGAGCAAAAAACAGTCTAAACCTCAACAACAAAACAATCAAATCACAAGACAAAACAAAAACTAACTAATTTCGAGGCATAGAAAACCTAGATAAAGGGGCACTATCCAAAGAGATAGCATAGAGGACTTAATCATGAAGTAGAGACTAATGCTACTGATCTAACAATAAACAATGCACAAACAATCTGTAAATATCTAAATAAATCTTTACATTCAAATAAAAACTAAATCATTAATTCTTGTACGTGTTCAGACGGTTCATTTTTATTAATCTTTCAATAATAATAATAATAATTAACAATGAATTAAAGTATAGCTCCACTTAACTTTTAATGAAAGAGTGAAATAATAATTTAGTCTAATGAAATGAGTATTCTGACGTTCATTTTGTATTAATCTTAAGTTAATCAAGGAAAATGACACGTGAAAACATGGCTTAACTTTCACAGAGTTTTATGGAAGACAATAAGTCCTTTTTAAATACTTATTGTCATAAATTATAATATCCCATTTATTCTAGAAAAGGCGGTGTTAATTGTGTCTTTCCATTTACATTTGAGCTTCCATGTGCGAAAAATTTCTGGGCCCTTAAGAACAGAGTAAAAAGATACAATATTACCCTTGCAGCTTAGTTGATTATTTACACATAGTGCAGCAGCAAAACTAGGCGTTTTGTATGTTTGTTTAAAAACAGATGTAATTAAATTCGAAGAACGTACGCAAATAAATTATCAAAAACCATAAAGTATGAATTTTCAACAATGACTTGTAGCCTTAGGTGCCTAACTTAAGTAAATAAATTAACAAAAAGCCTAAAATTCTGATTGTTCAGCAATGAATTGTATTCTATATATTATATTATATAAATGATAAATAATTAAACAGCTTGATAAGAACAATACAACTAAATATACAATAGTTGTATTGTTCTTATCAACTGTTTAATTATTCATTCATACATATATTTAGTACCACTAGTTACTACTATCGAATCATTAACTAGAACATCCCTGTTGTATTTTATATTAGCATATTAAAACAGATAATTGAGTAGTAAACATAATAAGATAACCTAACTATACACGAAAATACCACTACCAGGCAAACACAAATAAATAAATAATCATAAAGATAAAAGAAAAGACCACACGAAACACATGGACCACACGACATACTACTAGACAATGTGTACTGGGTGACGTAGTTCCGTGGCTGACGTAAGCAATGACCTCAACAAATTCTTACAAATGTCGCTACATTAGCCTGGATCTGCTAATATTATTAATGTGTGCAAATACAAAATACCCTAATCAAAAAAAGTTATAATTGAGCCACATCCATTTACTTAAGTGTACCCTAGCGTTGTAGCGATGTAGCATGTAATGCGCTGTACGCTTGCGCGCACCCGTAAAAACAGTACCAACCTTATTTGAGCTGCATGAAAATATATTTATCGGTCCTCTCAATAGCATTATTTGCTATCCGGTAGTCATAAGATTGGGACTTAGGGGTTCCTTTATTAGAGGGAAATAATGTAAATTTGGAATTACATGGGGTAGATCTTACATGGTAGATTGGTTCTTAGAATTTGTATATTCAGGAATAGGGAAATTAGTAAATAAGCTCGGTTCCTAGAATACAAGGTAGATTGTACCTACCATTAAATAGTTTGAGGTCATCCCGTAGAAATTTGGGCACATTCACATCCCGGAGTGCTCGCAGTACAATTTGTCTCTCGTCCATAGCCGGGTGTTCCCTCTTAAGGTTACCGGCCACCGCAATCACCGTCTTCACTGCACGCATGCCGAAGTCATAGTGGTCCTACGGGAATATTAAGGAACTTGGAGTATTAAACAAGATTTATTTTTACCTATCTAAATGTTTTGATTAAACTACTCACTACAGATCCACCCCTTGTATTAGGGTCAGTCTATCTTACATTACGTTACAAAAGAAGGAATAGTAAAAAAAGTTTCAATTTAGTCAGAGATTCCTGTGTATAGCTTGGGTTGAAAAATACGAGTATATGAGAACGTTATTTGTATAATTTATTATAACTTATACACATTTTAACTTCTAAAATATATCATAGAGTAAATAAATTATGAGGTAGATACTTTATCTCAAGCCGACTCAAACATAAAATTCAATCAATTATTGATGCTCTAAATAACGACTAATTACATTTGAGTGTGGATAACAAAGTTTCTGGCTCAAATAACTTTCCAGAAAAGTGAAAAGATATTCATGTCGTTGTTCGGAGTAAATCATTTACTAGCTGACATAATTATCATATTGGTTTGGTGCCCCTTTATACATTATGACTTCTGATGAATAGTTAAGTATATTGTGTGATATAATCTAATAATATACTTTATTATTGATTTATTTTATTTATTTATGAAGCATTTGGCTACAATCCTAGAAGAATCGACTAAGGAAAATGTATACAACTTACCCCGTTTCACCGGCCCTGCGTCTAGAACTATGAGTCAAGAAGAAAACATAAACACTACCACGCCACGAGGAAAACTATCCACTGCTCTTAAGTTTCGATCAGCGACAACCAGAGTGTGCCACCCAAACATGAACAGTCCAAAGAGCTTAAGATGCGAAAATATGTTGTTCTTCCACGTTCTCGAAGCGTCATGACGTTTGGAGTATATGATAGAGGGTTCTATTGTCATGCGTGCCCCTCCCCCCTTTTTTTTTGGTGATCCATATGTTTACCTCTACCTTCTATCCCGTTCTCCAATGTTCTCTGGGGGCTTGTATATATACAGTAGCCCTATGGCTTCTTTGATGCTAACTCACAGCTTCTGCTGACTTCTGACAGTCAACATTTAGGTATATACCCAAATTTTGACCGTCAAAAGTGATAGCTGCTAAACATATGTTTCTGCAGATCATATAGTTTGACGTAGGGATACATCATTTGGCCTAGTAACTTTTCAAAGCTGTCAGCTGTGAGCTGTCAGTCAGTACCAAAGAAGCCATGGGGCTACTGTATATGTCTGGCAAGGCTATGCATGGCCACTCTTGGATTTAGCTTGGACGAAGGTATTGAAGCCAAGGCTTCAGTATTGTTAAAATGTAAGATCAAAATTATTTTTCGACTTAATATTTTTTCTAGTTATTAATTGTTATATACCTTTTAACTTTTCAAAATTCTCTTTCAGCTTCATACTATTAACTTTTTAACGAGGGACTTATAATATAATATGTTGATTTTGATCAGTGTTAAACTTTGGGTCAATGAATTTATATGGATCTTGATATTTCATGGAAATCGATAGTTAATTTATTTATGTGGATATCGATACGTTATTTATTTTTGAGACTATCAATTATTTTGTAGAGATATCTCTTGACCTAATTGTGAGGCTGAAGAGATATTACTATGATGGTTATTATTGATAGTTTTGAGACTTAAGTTTTCTTTAACGAAGTTTTTTGATAGTTTTAAAATAGAAAACATAGGCAAGTTTCACCTGTAGTTAAATTGTTTATCCTGGGGAATGCCTAATGGCCGTACAATGGTACGATTTTCTAAGATCTCACTTAGTGTTTAATGGGAATATGTATAAAATTATAAGGAATAATGAGGTAATTTTAGAGGACTCATATTGTAACTTATGAAGGTAGATATGAATTTCGTAATGGATATTTTGTTTTGACGAAGATCGCGTACCTTTACAAACTGTTGCGGTGCGGAAATAATTGATTTAGGTATTATTGTTCTCTTCTAATGTAAATGTCTTTAGTTAAAGCCATATTTAACTATGACATTAATTTTTGCTTCAAGCATTCTAATTCATAATGAAAATTTTTCACCAACACTACGGCTATCATAATAATTTTTAAGATCTCTATATATTGCTCAAACTTATTAAAATGATAATGCTTCTATTTAAATATTCAATTATGACAATTTTAAATAAATATCAACAAAGCTACTCCAAGTCTTTTCAATGCTAAAAATAGAAATAACACCCTTAGGTTTTGTGCTATTTTGTATATATTAAGTTAGGTACATATTTATATATTTAATTTTTCTTGAGGACAACCGTCATTATATTATTCCCGCTACTGGTGTGAGTTGCGTATTCTGGGTTTTGAAGGTCAATAACAATATTCAAAAAACAAGAACTCCAGCCTCTCACTCCTATTGCCTTTTTTATTTGTTATTTTGACCTCGTATTACGATATAATGTTGATAAGGATGATTCATTTATTTGAGTTACTACGCGCACATTCGGAGCCGACTGATTATATCAGCACACGAGAGTTCCTATGAGCGAGAGCGAATTGTCCTTCCAATTTTACCAGGAAAGGTATTTTCACATAACTTCTAGGGTTATTATACATGCTACAATTGACATGAGACTGATGGCTTTACTTCCCCTACGAAGGAAGTTGTGCTACGGATCTTTATCGATCAAGAAAAATCCGTCAACCCTAGCCGCGTCTAAACCCACGAAAATCGGGTCTTGAGGAGAGAAATGTACCGCAAGATCACCAGGTTGGCTTCAATGAATGTATAAACACTGTAACGGTAATTGGGAGTATTTATATTTGAAATATAAATAAAAACAATAGTATGTTTAAACACTGAAAACTGTTCTTATAGATGTCAAAATAACAAAGAGTTGTAAATGAAGATCTTTATTCTTTGTCATGGATATTTTCATGATAGGTATTCCTGTGTTTTAAATAGTGTGTTGGTAATTAATGTATTTTATAATAATTGAAATTAAACGTAAAAATAATAATTAAATTGCGTCGAAATATGTTATAGCTAATGTTCAATATCGATGATGCATTTTTTAACTGAAACATTTTTTATGCGATGTATTGAAGATATAATTACACTCCTTTTACTCTGGATGTAAAGGCCATACTGTGGTCAGTAAAAATAAGATTGCTATCTTTCCAGGTAAACGGAGTATAGAGTTTGTTTGAGCTCCAAGAAGAATGTAAACGAAAGTTGAGAAAAGTAATAATAGGAAATATTTAACCGTCCAGGCTATTCGTAAATTGATAAGGCTTTCAACAAGAAGGGGTTGCTTCTGGACAGCAAGCTGAGTTTGAAACTGAGGAAATAACTGATGGAATACTACATTCGGGGCATCGTAAACTATAAAGCTAAAACATGGACTCTGAAGAAGATGGAAAAGAAATAGTTGGAGAGCTTTGAAATGTGGTGCAGAAAGATACTTGAGAAGATCAGGTGGGCAGACAGGGGGACAAATGAAATGTTAAGAAAAATGCGTGAGAAGAGAACCAATTTGATGAGATACTTCGGTACAAAGCAAACTGGATCAAACACATCCTTAGTAGGAACTGTCTTCTGCATGACGTCATCGAATAAGAGGTTGAGGGAAAGAGGAGCTTAGGAAGGAGGAGTATTCAAATATTGGATGAATCGAAGGAAGGAAGAAAATTCTGGGAGAATGGACCTCTCGTAAGACCCAACACCTAGTAATAATAATAATAATAATAAATGGGTAAGTTATCTTTAATTTAAAAGAATAACTGTATACTGAGAGTATAGTACTCTTATTTGCTTGTAGAATACAATTTAGATAGCCCTGAGTACACCCAGTTGGTAAAAGAACCCTGACCTCCTTCTCAGATTCAAACCAGGCTATATGAGCTTTACAATTAATCCACGCAACCGCCGAGTACAGTAACAATGTAAATAATATAATCAATTATTACAATAACACGTTTCCCCCTAAGAAAGTTCCAAACTGGATTTAAATGACACATTTGAGTATCAATATACCCCCTTTTATAGCTCGATTTTTGGAAACGATTCCCTGATTACCTGTTATAGGTTTGTGTTAACTGGGCAAGTTCCCATTAAAGGTGAGAACATGTGAAATCTCTGAAAAGCTGGGAAGATCAGGGGGTTACTCTCCCTCTAAGCTTCGCTAGAATTGTTGTTGTCATAACACAATTCTCGATAACATAGAATGTGGGTTTAAGTTGATTTTAAATGAATAAAGAATTTTTTTTAGCAATTTATTACTACTGCCGTTTTATACTACCTGTTCCGTCTGCACTAATATATGATAGATTATTATAGTTGAGTATGAATGAAGAGGAGAGCATTTAAGAGATAATGTATCCCAATTTTCCTGAAAGGAATGTGGGTAATCATTTGGTAAAACCACGCTAAGTAGATATGACTGGGTGTCGAACCCCAACACCCTCATGATCAACAGGCCAACCATAGAGTGATGATTTAGATCGTTCTACCATGAAAGAGATTAATAAAAGTCTTAATATTTGAATGCTATTGTTTTCATAAAACCGTCTCTCACTACCTGTTTGGATTATACGGATATTAACTGTAGGCCTACTTATTATTCTAGTTTGTTTGGAATTAGGAAGGTTGAATTTAGAATAAGTATACCCCCATTTGTATGAAATAACAATATAAATAATGTAGGAAAAAATATCTCCAAGCTCACCCGACAAGGATTCGAACACTTGTCTACCTGTCATAAAGCGTTAGGTCTATTGCGCAAGTGACGCTTAAGACTATTCGATTACCGAAGCGGGGGAATTTAATTTATTTGTAAATGATTTACTGGTATTATTATTCAAAGAGAAAAAACATAATTTATTCATTTATTGGATGTGTACGTTTATGGTACCTAAATCCTTTTAAACGCATTTATTGTCCTAAGAGCACCATATTCTTAGTTATAAAAATATTTATACAGCACTATTTTCTGTAAACATGGTGGTTTTGAAACCTCAACATCTCTAAATCCAACCTGAAATATTATAGTACTTTATTTCTTAGTCCAACTAAAAAAAGCTTAGCTTAAATAAATGAAAAAGGCTAAATCCCAATTTATAAACCCTTATACTAGTTTCAAAGCTGTAAAATTTCTGATAAAGTGTTGTCGCTAAACTATAAAACCTAGAAAAATATATTTTTTTAAAATCTTTAAGAGCTCATAACGGGCACGCTTCAGAAAATAAGATTCGTTTTCTAAGTTTGATTCGGTTAAACTTGATTTGAAATTGATTTTAAAAAAATGACAATGCACATTAGTACAGTCTCTTTTTACTCTTCCATGGTAATAAAATGATTAGTTTGTTTATCTGTCATCATCGTGTCACGATATCCAACTCACGCAGAGGAAGTAAATTAAAAAAATAGTAGCCCATTTATACGAACAAATGAACGTACCTCAAAGCTGGAGGTTTAATATTTGAATAAGATTTTTTTTTTATTTATTAAAAACTGGGTCGGAAAAAAAGAGATTCTTTTCTGTCCGTTTGTAGTAAATAAAAGCGTAGCCTGAGATAGCCACGCTACCCCGAGCAATGACCCCTCTTATGCTAGTAATGTAATATTTATATCGTCTCTGTCTTTGACAGAAAAAAATCTTAATGAGATGAAACATTTTCTTAAGACGCATGATATTTACCATCCTATTTTAACTAAATTATCTTACTAGATTTTATTATAGTTTACCTATATAATATAATATGATAATATGATAATATATAATATTTAATATAGTATAATCACTTTTTCTCATTTTATTATGAGTAACAAACCATAGTTGACATAGCCGCATATCGGCACTGAAAGAATGCATGTTTCTTTGTAAACAC
This sequence comes from Timema californicum, assembly GCA_902141385.1. NCBI lineage: Eukaryota > Metazoa > Arthropoda > Insecta > Phasmatodea > Timematidae > Timema > Timema californicum. Next base: position 55,995 of record CABFOW010004243.1, read on the forward strand.
GGAGAAAGTGGAATATTAACCTTCAATAAAGAAATGAGCTTAACAAGTAAAACAAAATTAACTGCGTAGCTATAAATGTACTATAATTATTTAAGATGATTAATATTTAAAATAAAGTTAGGAGTATTGAAAAAAAATTGGCAATAAATAATTGTCATATAAACTATTACATTCTGTAAATTTAAAAATGACACCTTGACATCTAGTAGCTGCTATAACCGTAACTAATATATTGTATTATAATTATTTGTCTATTAAATCCATAAAATACAATATTGTTAATATCGCATTGTCAAGTAAGCTTCCATGGTACTGGTAAGATATTGTAATTAGCATTTTAAATAAAAAATAGATCTGTGATTTATGACGTATTTACTAATTTGCCATGGCTAGGGAAATAGTTTATAAGTCTGAAGCTATAACATTTCAACCAATTAGACTATTCATCTAAGCCTACAATAATACTTGTTAACTGAAATGTATCCATGTCATTTGTGGTTTTCATCACTAGCTATGAACTTTGATACTCAGTCGCACGTATATAATTTGCTTATGTCACCATTTCATTAACTCACCAATCTACTGAGTATTAACAAAAAAAAGTATTGTGCTGACATAAGTTTTAACGTTTATAATATTTTTTTGACATTTATTTTGACGAAAAAAATGTTGGCGTTGTTAAAGTATATAATTTTTTTTGCACAGCTTTTTTCCTCCTGTACAGGTTGTAACCATGTTTAAACTAAAATGATGGGAAGGAAAAGGTAGAATTTAGATGAGATATACTCTCATCTGCATAAAGGAAGAGAAACCTATTTTCCCGGGTTCAAGTAACGACCAACCTCCATCTCTGGTAACACAAACTAGAAACCTTTGTCTGCAAGCTCATGCTGCAGGCCACTTTATTCAAATGATTGTTTTTCTTTAACATATCATTAAAATATCCTTAACTACACTTTAGCCCAGCCACTGCTAGGGTAGCAAGAACATCCATCATTTACAAATAAAATATGAAACGATTTGTATTAAAAATACATATATCAATCTCAATAATTATTCTATTTTGTTTATTAACTTTGAAGAATTTCTACCTCCTGGCTAAAAAATTAAGTAAATTCGTGAAAATGTAATATTGTGTTATTTGTAAAAGATTATAGGTTAAATCTTTTTATCAGCTACCTCATTTGAAGTTGAGACGTGGACACCAGGTTTAAAGGGGATGGTGATCTTGGCATTAAGGTCAATGGTAGTGACACTTAAGATATACTGTGGGAACTAGTTTTAAAGGTCAAGGTCATTTTTACGTTAGATCAACGATAGTTATCTGTGATGAATTGTTCGAAGCTAAGTTTAAAAGTCAAGTTTATCATCAAGGTAAGTCAATGATAGTTACCTGTGATATATAAGTTTAAAGCTCAAGGTTATCTTTACGTTAAGTCAATTATAGTTACCTGTGATATTAATTGTTCGAAGCAAAGTTTAAAGTTCAAGGTTATCTTTACGTTAAGTCAATGATAGTTACCTGTGATATGAATTGTCAGAAACTAAGTTTAAAGCTCAGTGTTATCTTTACGTTAAGTCAATGATAGTTACCTGTGATATGAATTGTTAGAAACTAAGTTTAAAGCTCAGGGTTATCTTTACGTTAAGTCAATGATAGTTACCTGTGATATGAATTGTCAGAAACTAAGTTTAAAGCTCAATGTTATCTTTACGTTAAGTCAATTATAGTTACCTGTGATATTAATTGTTCGAAGCTAAGTTTAAAGCTCAAGGTTATCGTAACGTAAGTCAATGATAGTTACCTGTGATATGAATTGTTAGAAACTAAGTTTAAAGCTCAAGGTAATCGTAACGTAAGTCAATGATAGTTACCTGTGATATGAATTGTTAGAAGCTAAGTTTAAAGGTCAATATTATATTTACGTAGAGTCAATACTGTGGTAAGGGCCAATGTTTCAATTTAAGGTTAAAAGTACTCTTTAACTGAGTTAAGGTTTAGTATAACCTCGAGTTAAAACTTCAGGTTAACATAGTTTACCGTTTGAATGGCTTTCTTTTTGGAGGTTAGTTGACTTGGAGCTGATTTGTTGAATGCAGAGGTTGGTAGTAAATTTTTACTAAAATGTCACTTGAACAAAAATATTTGTTAGTGGAAATGGGAATAAATTATTGCTCTAATGCCTTAACAATCATTATCCAGTTTAGTTTTAAATACACATGCTAGTCTTTTGCATGTTTCAAACACGTTTTACTAATATAATATATACTAAAATTCCCTTCAAAAACTATAATAGTATTCTTAAATCTACTTAGTAGATTTAATGATTTATTTTATCCTGCTTAAGAATAAACTAGAGTGTTTAAAAAGGGTGTGTGGAGGATGCGCTAAAATCAGTACATATAAGGAATTATTTTATAAGAACTAGTAAAAAATAATAATTTAACGTTATCCATCTACTGAAAAGGATATGGAGAATTGATTTAAGCTAAAACCAAAATGAATAAAATGATATGTTACAATAAACAATTAAACCAAAACTCACCTAAATCACGGGGTATTTCCATATCGTTGAATGGGATCCTAATATTTCAAGAAAAACGTGTTAATAATGCTTGAAATATTAGGTTTTGGCAGTTTGGAATAGTTTTTGATATTAAAAAGTATTACTAATTGCATATTATAACACTTTAATAATCTGGTAGTTACCATTAACTTAAAAGTAGATAACTTGAATTAAATTTTCGAACATCAGTTTAATATTTACAGTTCTCTGTGAATTTGGTGAGCTGTTTAAATGTTGCAAACATGAAAAGCTTTTCAAATAATTTTAAAATTATTAAGGTATTATTTGACTCTCCGCATCTTTGCTATTTTATATAAATACGATTGGCTTATATGTACCGGATTTTATGCACCATCACCTTTAGGTTACCATAGCTGTTTGTGAATAAGTTTTTTTCAACGACTGGGTTTAGGTTACAAGTGAAACTTTAACTAGTGTAGGTTATGTAATACAACTGTACCTTGGCCTTTATAAAATGTTAGTAAAGGAATAAAAACTCAAGGAATTTTATTTTCTACTGAATTATTAATTTATGTGTTCGTGGTGATTTGTTTAAACCACTAGGCTTACTTTATTTATTTTAAATAAGCACCAGTTGAGTGTGAAAAATTTTTCCTCAATAACTGGGTTCAGGCTCCAAGGGAAACTTTAATTACTATAGGTTAAGGGACTTAATACAAATATACCTATACCTTTATGAAATGCTCGAAAAAGGAATTAAAAATGCAAGTAAAAGTTGTTTTTCCACATAACCATGTAATGTTTAAATAAATGAAGCATTGTAGAGGCCCACTTTTCAATTGATATGACTGGCTGCCAAAATATAGGCTAGGCTTACTTATATTCCTCTGGCCAAAGTATTCAATAGTCAAAGAGTGTACCATTAATATTTGGTTTAATACTAACGATCACCATAAGTCTATATATTTTTCATTTGTTAGTTTTATAACTCCAATAGCTAG
>CABFOW010004244.1:0-59518 GCA_902141385.1 Timema californicum
TACTAATCCATAAGCTACACGAATAAAAGCTGCACTTTGTGACGAAATCAAGAGGCTGTACAGTGAATATATACATGTTTGGAAGTTATTTGACACCCAGTATCCCAAATTTGATACATTAGGATTCAAGATGACCGCCAAGATGGAGGCTGAAACACTATATTTCCTTCATAGTTTTAAATGGTTAGCTTTTTGAAAAATGTTTTCAAACAAAATATATTCTTAATTAAAATATATTCAAAAATGGCTATATTTATTTAAACTAGGTTTAAATCCTGAATTGCGATCGCTAATTAAAATCTGTCACATTATCAATTATTGTAACAATATGTATGATTTAGTGAAATATATGTCAATTAAGTTTATACTTAAATACGCAGTAATTTTTTTACTTAACTATGGTTCCCTTGATTGGTTTAATCATTTAAAAAGATTGTCCATATATTTTTAGCTATAAGTAATGATAATGTATAATTTTATTTATAGCTGTTGTTGCTTTAATTATATTTTTATTATGTACTAGGTCGGTCTTTTCCTGGTAATTTACATAATTCACTTTCAGTTTTCATATAGATAGTGGCTCAAGAAGATAAAAAGTACGAGTTGCAACTACATCTCCCATTAGACCTCATGTGATGCAGGATTGGTCAACATGTTGCTTATGCCAGTCTCCAGACACAAGAAACTTGAGTTTTCCAGCAATAAAAAATAAATAAACCCGAAAGAAATGTAGGTTCAATGGGAGAAGTAACCAGAACCCGTGCTTTTTCCTTTCTCATATCTAGAGAAAGTATTGTGATCGTGGAAAAATCTGTCTTGAGATCATGTTTTTTTACGTTTTATGTGGACATGAACCCAAAATAGTGTATGTTACAATTTTGTCCGTCTATCTGTCTGACACCGGACACAGATCCTAAATGGTTGGATGGATTTTGTTCAAGCTTGATATTTAGATTCTATAGGGCTATACCACTTTTTTTTTACTTTTACTCTATCCCTTCAATTAAAGATAGTTTACTCATATATGGTTAGTTTACTGAAGACTGATTTTTCAAAAATTTGAAATATTTTTCAAATGGTTCTAACGATTTGGTTCCAAATGGGTATGTGTAGTGTGAGTGTTAGACATGACAAATAACTCCTTATACATTTTTGGATAAAAATTCGATGAAGGGTCTTTATTTTAAAAGTGAGTTTTGAAATTAATAATTGTTTAAAAATGGATAAAACTATTTTGCTTAAAATGCAAATATTTGTAGTGTTTGAAATGAAATAAAAAACAAAGCTTTATACGCGTTTTGGGAGGAAATTAAAATTAGGCTAGTAGTAGTTTACTGATGACTTTTATAATTCAAATATTTAAAAACAATGGATTTAGCAATTTGGTTCAAATTTGGAATCAGGATATTATCTTACATTTTAATAATATTGTATTTTTATATATCTAAAATAAATTAATGTAAGGTTAGTTTAGTTTAAATAAATTCTATAAAATGTGTTTGTTTTGGCAACTGACCTTGAAGATTAAATATAAAATGGGAATCCCATTATAATACTACTTCATGATAAATAAAAATGCTGTTTTACTTTTATGAATAATAAATAATTTAGAGTAGTGTATGAATAATTTATTTAAATAATTTTGTTTTAAATCAATACATAAGAGTCATTATTGTGATTAACAAGATAATGTGTGTGTTTTTATGAGTAAAGCTTATTTAAGGGTAGTTAGTAAAAACTTATTTTCGAAAATTATCTTCATAGCTATCAAAATCAATATTATAAAGTTTGTGTGATTGTGTCGTACCATTTAAACGTTTTCTTGAACCATTATTTATCTGAAAATTGACGGAAAATTATTTAAATTACCAGGAAGAGACAAACCTAGTAGCTAATAAGAATATAATTAAATCAACAACAGTTATAAATAAAATTATACATTTTTTACTATATAAAATATATGGAAAATCTTTTTAAATACTTAAACTGGTCAAGGAAACCTTATGGTGTATTTGAGTATAAACTTGATTGGAATTATTTTTCACTAAATCATACGTATCGTTACAATAGTTTGCTGATCTGACCATTTTTGAGCAGCGAACGTAAATCAGGATTTAGACCTAGATTAAGTAAATATAGCTATTTTTAAATATAATTTAATAACAAACCTTTTTTAGTTTAAGAGTATTTTTCAAAAAATGAACCAATTAAATGTTATTAAAAAACATTGTTTTACGGCCACCAAGGGATTTGCTGGGTAAACCCTGCCCAGGAGTTTTCTATGCTAATCCAGCCAAAGTGCTTGGTTGACCCAGACAAGGAATTTGCTGGGTTGACCCACCCAAGGGTTTTTCTGAGTCAACCAACCCAAGCGTTTGATGGGTCAAACAAGACTAAGTTTTAGGTGGGTTAACCCAGCCTAGAGGTTTGTGGGGTTGACCCAGCCAAAAGGTGTGCTGTGTCAGCTCAGCCAAAGGGCTAGCTGACGTTAACCTGAAAGCCACAAAAAAAATCATTTCTACTTAGTTTGGTGCCAAAATTGGAACTCATGAGCACAACCTAGTTTCGATTATTTCGTTGTAATGATTTAGACGCAATTTATTATGCTTTTAGCCTATTGTACACAGACACCCGCAGGCAGACACCTCTGTCTACTAGTAGCTCACCACCAAATCCAGGCATGCAGATCTAAAATCAAGCTTTCTTCTATGACAAAGGAACATCATAATAACCCGCCTTGGTGACGTAGTTTGCTAACGTGCTATCTTCGTGTTGAGCTAGATTATCGAGGATGGAGATATTAAGGTTTTAATCTCGATCAGATGAACTGTTTTTTCTTAAATGGTTTTCCACTATCCCTCTACACAAATGATGTTTCACTTCCTCTAAATTCAACCTACCCAATTCCTAACCCAATAGCGTAGTTAGTACTTGAGTGTACAGCCCGAATGGGTAGTAAGACGTGGTGCTAAATAAAAAATCACAAGAGCAACCTTACACTGGTTTTGATTAATTTAACTACAACAATTAAATTCTAACTCAAATGTATGGCGTTCAGTTAAGAATGATTATATACTTTTCTTGATTTTGTAATCATTGTTATTTCCAGTCAACAAACTATTAACATCAAAACAACAACAAAAAACGAAAAAAAGTGGACTGTAATCAATATAACACTGTGATAAATGATTACCTCTACTAAATGAGGTTCCGCGACAATGGAGGCTTACCTTGTGGATTGGCATAGGAAGGAATAGGGAACAAAGCGTTAATTCCTCGAACCTTTGTTGTGGTTTTGGATCAAAGAGGCTCCTTTGGGGCTTGAAGCACCGACTCACACGTGAACATTATTTATAAAGCAAAAAATGTACTTGTCATGGCAGACACCCAACGCGTACAGTCTCCCACGCTGAACCAACTAACAAGGGAACAAACGAGACCTTCCTTTCCCTTTCCTTTCCACTCTCAAAGGAAAAAGGAGGGAAAAACTCAAAAACGGCAGGAATCAAAGAACAACTAACCCATACAAACCAATAAAAATAGGGAACTATATCACAATGAACTAGGTTAAACAAACTATCAAACAAAGGCTATTTTAAAATATTAAATATATATAGTTCAGAGACTGAACAGTCATGTTTGTTCTCTTTTCATGACGTATGGATAAAAATTACTATTATCAAATAAAAAAAATAGTATTAATAATTTTATTTATAATAATGATAGTGATGATTTTATAATAGGAATACAAATTTTACCAAGAAAATATTCCGTAATAATTATGATTTATATTGTCATGAATTTTCTTCAATACTAATTATACACCAACTGTTTCAAGCCTATGGCCGGGTTAGTTTTGCAAATGAATCCCTCTCTTTTTTCCATCATTCTTCCTCTCTTACCCTTGTCCGTTTAATCTTCTCCCCTCATCCAATACTATAAGATTTAAATAAAATTATTTCATTGCTATTATCTAAATGACGATAATTGCCAATATCACTGTAACCATCATAATTATGATCCATATTTTAAGCTTACACTTACCTTGAAGTTTTAATAGCATTTCCGAGACCCGACTACTTCGCGGTAGTTTTTCTTTATAGTTGGACCTACGATTAGTTCAAGTACTTCAAATCTTTCTCTGTTTATCCTATATGTTTGTTTAGACTTAACAGGGTGCTTGAAGTCACTTGCATTTTTAAACAACATTTTTTCAATTTTTAAAAAATCAGGGTGAACCCAAAAACGTTTCCGGTCTTTTTCACAAGCTTTTAAGTAGATGTAGTCTACAACAAGGCTCTCATCGGAGGACGGCATTCTCGCAAATGATAAAAAAAATAGGTTTCTTGTGTGAATGGAAAACATTCAACTTATAAATGATCAGTCGACCACGATGTATAGCATCGCATTGGTTTTCTTGGTGGATGAAGGGCCTAAGTGTACCTAATATTCGCAGAAAAGAATTTTACTAAAATTGCATCAACAGCTCCATTCTGTTGACTTTGCACGTGTGTTGAAAAGGCAACGTTAACATCCAAAGAAGACAATGAACGTCTACAATGCCAACCACATATTAATTATTTAGTTCCCAAGTAAAATCAACGAGGAAAATAAGAAACAAAAAATATTTTCCACTTTTATTTGAAGTTGAGATATTAAAAAAAAGTTAAAATCGTATTTTATAAACAGATTCTGTTTTAATCTAGTTAACTAACCTACAAGCTACCATAGAAAAACTAAACCTGTGGTTCCCGATTTATTAAAAACATAAGCAATGCAGTGAAAATTGCATTAAAAGTGACTTTGTCTAGATCTAGGAGGGCCATACACAATCTGTGCTACACTAACAGTCTTAGAAATAATTTCTTGAGATTTTAAACCTAGTTATCAGACTATATAACTGTATACTGATTAGTTTTTAGTCCGTGGTCTGAAGGAAATTGATCCTTAAGCTATAAATGATTGCATCACAAACATAATAAATATTAAATCAACATGTTTAGTTAAAACCAGGGGCCACAAGGGCCAAGCCCCACCAACATTATTAAAAAAAAACACCAACATTATTCCAAAAAATTTTTTTACTTTTTTTCTTTTTATTCTATGAAAAAAACATGACTATTAAGTGGAGTACCATTCTCTACACGCAGTGAGTTACACAGTATCCAAGTCAATATTATTCGTTCCTCGTTCCAAACGTCACGCGAGGTCTGTACCAGCTCTCTAGTGACTGAATATAGAAGCTGAGCAGGACCAGCTTTAATAGACCCTCTTAAGACCTGCCACACTCAGTGTGAGATGTCTCTCAAGGTAATTCCCTCTGCCAATTCCGGTACCAGTTTTACACTCGAGAATGGGGCCAACCTGAGCGGGCTTGCTACACGATAGAGGTGATATATAGTTTGTTTTTGCGTTTATAAGTCTGTGTTTTAGTACGTGTTAAGACCCAAGAAGTAATATTACGCGTGAAAATGATTAATCAAAACTATTAAATTAGATTGTTTATTAAAAACTCCGTTTTCTTCATTAAAACTAAAAGAAAAGCTTTATATTAAATGGTAAAGAACATATCAGCCTCATTACTTTACAATTATGCAGATGGATGGAAAGAAAATAGTAACTTTTTCTAATGCTTGGTTTGGTAAACAATTGTGGTTAACTGTGATTATGAAGAATATGCTATTCATTTGAAAAATTCATTCACGATTAAAACATTTGGAATGTGAAATATTGCATCACAAATAAATTCAGTGGTCAAAATTCCAATCCAAAAACACAATGGATAGGTGTCAAAAATAGGCATATATTAGGCAGGTTAATTGAATGCTTAAAATATTACGATACTCATGCATTGTAATTAACAGATAGACGCACCCAACTTTAGTACAAGTAATGTTATCACTTGGTAAGTATAATTCAAAACTTGTATTCTTTTTGTTTGTAAATTTGTTTAGTGATTTTGTAATTTTAGTGATTTTTAAAAACTAGGAAAACTTAAATGAAATAAATTTAATATGTTATCACGTCATGAGAAAAAAATAATACCGGTAAGCTTTGACCTGGCCCCACCAAAAATAAATATAACTATTCAGCACTAGGTAAAACAAAACAAAAAAAATTGTTAAAATGTATATATAAGTAAAATGCCCAATGAAAAATGAGCTTAAATGAAAAATCTTACCAAACTTTCATATATGGATGATTAAAAAATATATATATCAAATAATTATTGTTCTCAAAAGAACAGTATGCCAGACATTTTAAAGTTCATTAAAAGTATTAAAGTATTATAAAAGCCCTACAGCTACACTACTCTTCTTCCTGGAACCTTCGGGAGATTCCCGGTGGCTCTCCGCCAGCAGAAGGGTTATATCCTGTAACAAAACGAAAATTGAAATGAATATTTAAAAAATACAAGTGTACTCTCTGTTTAGAGTAAGCAAAGATGTCTTGCTTGATCACCATATGGTGTAAGCAGAGCCCGGACTTTGTGACCTAATAATTATCAAAAAGGATCCGTAAGTGATCAAAAAAAATACTTCAGATTAAAAACAAGATATGAACAAATAGTCTTAGTCAATGGACTTGACTTGGTCAAACACGCACTTTACACATGTAAATTAGAACATATTCTATATGCATGAAAATCCCTTAACGGTGAAACTTTGCATCCTGCTGAGTATAATATTAATTTACAAATAAGAGCACAATACAACCCTTTCCAAGTTAATTACATTGCCAACAGGAATGTGTATTTTCCAATCATATGAGCAAAGATAATATAAAGCAAACCACCGTCTCATTCTGATAACTATGTAACATTATGTTTGAGTATAAGGTATTTATGCATTTATAAAATATTAGCAGTCCCGCACGGGGCTGCCCATGACTCACTGTGGTATTTAGAATTATATAAGCCCCCCTTAACTCCCCCCCCCCACGCTGCCCGTTACCCACTGCAGTATAATAGTTATATAAATCCTCTTTATTCCCTATCCCGTGGAAATTTCGGAAAATCCTTAAAAAAGTTATTATTGATTATAATTACCTACCTACATGCCAGATTTGAAGTCTCTAATTATTATAGTTACCGAAATAAGGCATTTTTAAAGTGAAAATATAAATAATCTTTGTTCCCTATTCCGTGGTAATTTCGAAAAATCCAGCCTTATTCCTTTTTTATGTCATAAAGGGAACCTCTATGCAAAATTTCAGCTTTATAGGTCCAAGGATTTGGGCTGGTCGTTGATGAATCAGTCAGTGAGTCAAGACTTTTCTTTATATATATAGACTAAGCTGTTTCCCGCGGCTTCGCTCGCATTAATGTTTATTTTGTCAATAAATTCAGGTTGTCGGTCGACACAGGAAGTATAAAAATAAAATCTATGAACTTATTCAGGTTGTTGGTCAATACAGGTAGAGATAAAGAAACATACAAACTACACAATATAAATAAGGATTAAGTATAGAAAAGAAGTAGCGGATTGTGTGTCAGTAGAGTCATAGATTATGACTTACCGCGAATTGAAGATCCCACTCCATCTTCAATTTTACCTACAGTTAATTAACATCCCTTATTTACTCCGCTTGTTCTTGGCCGTTGCAGTCATGGGAACAGAATAGATCATTATTTTAGGACGTTCCTATATACTATGTTGTGTGTCCTTCCATTTGGCGCAAATACATACACATTCTGGGCATTGGACACACGCGAACATGCTACATAAAGCTGGCCATGGGAAAAACATGGCTTTTCCCAATGCACCCTGCTACCTGTAATGTTTGCCCTTGCAATTTGTAAATAGTAATAGCAAAACTAAGTTTGATTGGAAACTGGAGTCTTTTGAATTGAAATGGTAGGTCAGTGGGGATTATTGGGATTCGTGGTATGATTACACTTCCCCCTTTTCCCACACCTGTCAAAATGGTGGCAAAGATTATATTTTGCCCTAATTGTGTAATCCGAAGCCTCGTCCCATTACATAATCGGGGTGCATCTAAATTTTGCATAAGCATAGCTGGTACCCCTAATTTCAATTGTAGTTAATGCGAGGGTACACCCCGTAGCTCCAGAGAATTTAAAAACTCATCGGGATATGAAGTGCTTTGTTCTGTGTCCATGATTTTTTCTATTGACAAATACTCATTTATTTCTCCCTGCACCTCTTTCAAAATGCCAGTGCTGATTTTGTTAAAGATTTAAGTTTTGGTGCAAGAATTGCTCTTGCACACAACCAGTGATCACAATTAAAATTTAGTTGTAAGTCTGGGTAAACTTTAGCAATGAGCTCCCCATCATTTTCCACCAAATTACAGAATTCTCCTGTAAGTAAAATACAACCTTCAGCATCCGTGTCAAAACGTCCATCGCCAATTTTCAATAGTGTCTCTGCGTAATGTCCTGAATCTACGTCATTATAAAGGTGGACTCTCATATTCGTTGTTAGGCTGGTTTTTTAAAACTTTTGCCCACAATCTTGATGACTTGAGACAGGCTTTGATTTCATCTGCATGTGTGCCCCTCTGGATCACCTGTAGAGTTTGTCGGAAGTCACCAGGCAGTAAAACTACCATTCCTCCTATAATATCCGTACTGTCTCGCAAGTCCTGAAGAGTTCGGTTTAACGCCTCTATAGCTTTTTTGTGGGACATCGTACTTTCGTCCCACACTAAAAGTTTACATTGTCGTAGCATCATACCTCGAGAGCTATTTTTGCTGAAATTGCAGATGGGTGACTCTTCCTGTGCAAGTGCAAGACTTAATGGCAATTTTAGAACGGAACGGTCAGTACGGCCACCGTTCAGTAGTGTAGCTGCTATACCGGAGAAAGCTACGACAACAACAATTTTCTGGTCTTTTCTTATGAACGCCAATAATAAGTTCAGTAAAAACGTTTTCCCGGTTCCTCCAGGGGCATCGAGAAAGAGGAGTGCACCAGTCCCTGACTCTAATTGACGTAACACCTGTTGAAATACGTGACTTTGTTCTGGAAGTAACCGAAGAACTAATTCGGTTACTTTCTGTTGCAATGCTGTGAAATCATAGTTAAATTCCCGAATAATTTCATCGTTTAAGTCATTTCATCTGGTCGTCGAGGGCTTACCATTCCAGAATCTTGAAGCTTCTTCCCCGTCATTGTCATAACCTTGTTTTCAATTTTCGTCAGCGCTTCGTAGTAGATGTGCTCATTAAAAGTCATATCTGCATGTACTTACTGTAGACGCCGCAAAATATATTCCACCGTGTACTCTTTGTACTTATCCCACAGCGTTTGAGGATTGGAAAGACCGCAATATGATATGAGGGTTGCGTAGAGTTCCCTGATTTTTTCTGGTGATCGGCACTGCGCGGCTTCCTCCATAGTTTCGTCCCAGTGGTTATCATTCTCTAACAAACAGATTTTAATTCGGGATATCAGATTTTCTTCCGGGATACCGCAGGTACCTTTTTCTGTACTCCAGGCATCATGTTGCAATTCATTTTCATATCAGTAGGCCGAGTTGTTATGCCGGACGACCGTCTAAAAGTTCTTTTTCTATCCCTCGGGAACAGTACTTTTTTTCTGGATAAAAGATACCTCATGTCCTTTTCTGTACCCATGACAACGTGTATGCAAAACTTCATGATGATCGGTCTAGTAGTTTAGGCGTGAAAGCGTAACAAACAAACAAACAATCAAACAAACAAACTCACATTCACATTTATAATATTAGTAAGGATTGTTGGTATTTAAAAATAACCCGCTTCGGTGGCCATGTAATCTAACGCGCTACTCTCGTATTATACTAGACTTCTGAAGAGGGAGGGATCGAGGTTTGATCCTGGTCGAATGCACTGAGAGTGTTTTTTCCTAAATGTATTTACATTATTCCTCCACGAAAATGCGGGTGCACTCCCTCTAAATTAAAACATTCCTAATCCCTAACACATTAACGTAGTTAGTACATAGGAGTATAGCCCAAACGGGTAGTAAGACGTAGTGATAAAAAAAATAATTCAAAATTTACTTATGCAAATTAAGGCCCAACAAAGCCTAAAAATAACTCAAAATTGACGCAAATTAAGAAAATATAATCTAAAAAGCCAAAAGTAGAAAAAATCTAATAATTACCTTTAAATAATATTTCTACAACTACAGTGTCGTGAGTATAATTTATGTGCATAAGAACATTGTATTTGATGTACAGAAAAGTAATTAAAAAATGACATGCTATCAAAATCCAGACACTGGTTTTATAGTGTAATCAGTTAAGATAAGACCCATAAGTGTAAAAGACGTGTATGATGCTGACCGTAATAAACATTAATTTGTTTCAAATCTTGACTTTTACACGTCAAGATACATAGTATAAAACAATTATGGAAACCATACAAATTGTATGTTGAGTTTAATATAATGTGTTACTATATCAATTAATTTTCAATACAAATATATTCTAAGTTGATAAAAAAAAATGTTAAAATTAAGTATACCGTAAAATTAGTCATTACATATAAATTATTGTGTACGAGCTTGTATAATATATCTCTCAGTTAATTAATATTATGACAAAAATCTCCCTCTTGTGTCCATCACATACACAAGAAACCTCTTGTGTCCATCACATACACTTCTTTATCTGTTACTAAAATAGGTAATATACTCTAGGTGTATTCTAAGTAGACATTTTTTACCATAAAATATGGTAAAAGTGAATAATCTCGAATACCTATATAGTATTTAGATGTTGTACAGTGTAGGAATTTAGCGTCAGGGTAGACTATGAGACTTAATTCTCCCCAAAACCTTATACCGGACAGTTACAAAATTAAACACCAAAGGAATGTATATAATATAATAACTTAATAAGTCTTAAAAACTCTTAAACGATAAAATTGACATAAATATGTGTTTCATTGAAAATATATACAACTTGTTTCTAAAACATTGCACCAAACTTTGGCATGCTACTCCTTGGGTGAAATTAGAATAATTCACATCAGCGACCTAGGATCCATCTTAATATTAAGGGTGGTATACAATCCTAATATAGAGCTAAAAATGACTATTGTGTAAAACAGTATGTAAACTGCTTAGGGTATTACAACGAATCTTTGTATACTACTTATTTAAACCTTGATGATTATACCCACCCCCATTATGTAAAAAGGGGGGGGGGGTTGTAACTTTTTTTTCTGCAATACAATATTTCAGAGTAAGTATTACCAATTTTGACTTAATATTACAAAATATGGAGTAAAAATTAACAAAAAAGGTGTCGAGGTGCCGGTTTTGTGGCGAGAGAGATAGTCAGCTTGGGATGTACACAGTGAAATGGAGCTTGGTGAGTTTAGAACATTATTTAAGTTTAGAGGGAATATTGTTGAAAGTAATTTAGTGTCTTGTTTTGAAATTTAACGTTGTAGCTTATGATAAGATGCTAAAAATTAAATGGCAGTTGGTTGAAATGTTATACTTGTATACAAACAATTATAGGTATCAAAATACAGCAGAGTGGTTAGGACTCTTAAAATAAGGGTTACTGGAGTATAAATTGTTTAGATAAAATAGTAAAAAGCACATAAACACATTTTCATGGAAAAACGTTCCCTACCACAGACAGCTTATTCAGGTTAAGAGAACAAACTGATGCTATTGGTTGCACTGCAAGGTTGACATACAACAGCTGTTTATTTATTTTTTAGCTGTGATTAGTGACTACAATATATAGATAAAAGCATTTGGATTAAATAGTTTAGTATATAAAATAAATTGTTGTGTTATATGATAGAATAATGTTAATATGACATCGAAATTGTTTTAAAAAATCAATAATAAATGTGCTGGTAGGAAGGAGTGCAGATTATTTATGGCTGATATTATTGGCTTATCTGGATCTGGTAATGTAGTGATGGGCCGGTTTCCATATCTTTACTTAAGAAGGGTTTCAGATCTCTTTGTTGGGGGATCTAAGCACATTTATAGTGTTGTAACACTGATTAAAGTCCATATTATGAGTTTCAGAATGTGATGCTACAGGTTTTGCTTAAATTTAGGTATTTGTGTCATGTCGATGAGCACTCATTCTTGAAAAACCATTATACAAAATAAATATGCAAGAAAATATGTTTTATATACTATATGGTAAAGCTAACGAGCTCCAGAATTGAATACAAAAACATTACTGGAATTGACCTTAAAACCTCGTCCGATAGCCATGTCGAGTGCAGTGTTGCTGTATACGTTGCGTGAGTGAAGGTCTACCCCGGCGTCAATCAAGAGCTTGACAGCGTCCTGGCGCCCTGATAGCACAGCCTGCATGAGACACGTCTGGTTGCGACGGTCGCAGCAATTCACGTCAGCACCACGCGATACTAGCGCTTGAAGAATTGATATGGTGCTCTCTGATACCACTGTAAGGCGAATAAAATGATTATTATATTTAAATGTGTTCATTTGGATAAAAGGGCGTATACAGGAAGAGTGGGGCGGAGGGACATAGAGATTCAGTAAATAGAGCGGTTAGGTTGAGTGAACCAAGAGCATGCAACTAATGTGTTTCAGGTTTCATACGAGTAGAGTGTATAACTGACAAAATTTTATGTTGTATTTATGTGTTTGATGACCTAAATTGACGTATGGTAGTGGATAATGTTGTTACCTTTTTTCCCCATCCTCCCACTCTGTCATTTGTCACACTATGGATCACCTTCCGATATACCGCAGTAAACTATAACGCGTGGATGAAGTACTGTATGTTGCAATATCGGGTCTCTACTGCATCTTATACTAAGCAAAGTTCAACTTATTTTGAGAAGGTCGATTCTGTATAGTTACCTAACGTGCATGCGGGGCCGGATCGTCCAGTAGGCGAAGCTTGGCATCCTCCTAGGGTAAAAAGTTCATAGAGGCGAATTCCAACAAAATATTAAGGTTTAGAAAAGTAATGATTCTAGCTAAATAAATGAGTAATTATTTCTAAATAAAGAAATAATACTATCACTGTGTGCCAGTTAGGTTGGCACCAGGCTAATATGTTAGTTCGAGATGTAGTGACGTCACCTCCATATGGCGCTGGCGTAGGGATGTGCAGCGTGGTTTGGAGGGTAGGGGGTTCGAGCTCGGTGATTCGGAGTAAGAGGTCACTCGGAATAAGATCTGATGAACACTGATAAAACAAACAATTTAATTCCAATACAATTTATTTTTTTAAGAACCCCAAGGGGTTGGGAAAGAAATGTATATGTTCTACCATGATCTATGTTTTGTAAAAAATTTATGTAATTAGATAATAAGAGAAAAAAAAATACTAGAGAACGAAAGAAAGATCTGATGAACAATAAGAGGTCACTTGGACTAAGAGGTCAGTTGAACTCAGAGTTGTCTTGAATGAGAAGTGGACGTGTTGAGGTTAGAGATTGGATAACAAAGGATTGATTTGTACAACGCGACAATAATAAAGTTCAGGAAAGCACGATAGCATTGAGTGTGTCTTTCTTGTGTGATCCTTGCATTTGACAATGTGGAAATATGTCGCCGAGCAGAAGCGATTCGCGAGGATCAGATGTGATGCACCCAGGACCTGGTGGTCCAAGGAATTGGGCACAACTTTCTTATTTAAATAAAATATTAAGGGAAAAGTAAGGGAAGAAGGGATGATATTTTTTCACACTATTATAAAATGGCACTTTAAATTTTGTATGAATGTTTTTGTCCTTATTTCAGTGCCTTAATATTTTTATTTTGTGTTGTGCAGTGGATGCAAATTTTGAATCTCGCCTAAAGTGCATGAAATCCTTAGGCCAAGGCCGTAGCGAGGCCAAAGTTTCAGGGGGCTTAGAGGACGCCATGGGCAAATAAAAATCGATATTATTAAAGGATTCTATAATATATCCTGAATTTATTTTTATGTAAATTAATTTTAGGTCTTAAACACTTTAATTGCAATACATTTGTTAGCAATTAGATATTTGCATAGCACCTCCTCTCGCCAAGTTTGAAAATGCACACTAGGCAATTATTTAAATAATGGTAAGAGTGATGGCGAAGGTATAAGTGGCACATTGGTGGGGGAGGGGTGTTGGAACAGCTCCACTAAAATAGTTTTTCCTCCTGAAGTAATTGTACCCCTCTTTAGATTATGACACGATTAAAAACCAACTTCAAATAGCGTCTATATGCATCGAATTAAAAATAAATCAGGTGAGGACCAGTATACAACCTATGAGGGAACTTACAGTTCACAATAATCTGATGGTAGACAACTTCAAATAGATTTTAAATGATTATAATTTTCCAGAAAACTCCAAGAGAAGACTTCTTATAAAGTTGGAGATATAAAAATGTTATTGGAGCAAAAGGTTGCGTCAGCCATGTCCAAATATTCAAAAATTGTACACTTTCCGAATAAAGACACTGCCAACCTGATCAAATGTATTGAAAACTTTGACTCTGAGACAGAAATTTATTGAAAATGGTGACCCTTGGTATGGGGGATGGTGTGGGTTGGGGGCCAGGTTGAAACCCAGGCTATAGTCAAATTCAGATAGGAAAACACTTTTTGTTACAACTTCAAAAGTTACTTAAAACAGTTTTCAAATAGGTATTTATACATAAAATTGTGTGATGTGCAGCCTTCCCATTTGATAGATATTATCAATACCTATAAAATAACACTAATTGTATAGTAAAATGTTATGCATTTGTACCGCAAACAAACATGTTTATATTTTATAAATAGATTTTTCTACTAAAAACTAAAGTAGACAAGACTATTTTGTTCGTTTCTTGTTATAGATGATAACTTATATATAAAAAATTTATCATCCAGGATATGTAAACTAATTTAACAAAACAATAACTAACTAATTATCAATGGTGTATATTACACACTAATCTCACAAAACTAAAAGTATTTACATTTGTATATTTTATAACACAGACAAACTGTTCTAAAACTACTGACATTGTTTATATTTTCTCAAACTACAACCATCTTGAGGATGATAGCTAGACCCCCACCAACTTCTCTACTTATCCTATCCCCGACCTCTAATTCTGCTTTCTTTTACGACTCATTTAAGATGTGTTCTTGGAACTACCATTCGATTAGTTTCAAATCGAAAGGTTTTGTTCTTTCCTAATCTCAAAGATTTACCTACTTTCACAGGTATTCCCACACTCACTAGCAATACCTATTTCCTTGGTTTACATCTTATCTTAGTCTATTCAGCTTTGTTGACCGACTTATGAATATAATCACAAACTTATATATAGTCTCTTTTTTTATAATCATGGAAAAGGGCAGCTTGGGAAAGTACAGATGGTACAAGAAAAACATAAAATAAATGTCAGTGTAGGAGAGCAGTTATTTCTATTGTACATTGGATTTTAAAAAGAGAACTAGCTTTTGGAACCCCAGCCAAAGTAGAAGTTAAGTTAAGATTTAAAAAAAACAGGAAATCAAATGGTAAAGCAACATTAATTAATAATATTAAGTTTCAGGAAACTGTTCATTCTGTTTGCCGAAGTTGACTCTCATTAAACGGGGATGGTTTTGTGTTATAAGTGATAAGGCATTAACTATAGAGAAATATTCCAAAATAGTATATAAGATTCAACAGTATTACCAAAAGAGACCGGTCAATACAAAGGAAGTACTATGAATACATAAATAATATATTAATTAGAGTACAATTAGAGTGACACTAACAAAGTAGCAAAAACAAAAGAAAAATCTACATTTAACCGCCATCTAATTCCCTCTAATATTATATAAGAAATAAGTAATATTATTATATCCCGAAAACATTTTTAGCTACCTCGAGCAATAAGAGGTAATAAGTTTTAAAGACAAAGACTAATCAAATAGCTAGTTAATATTTCCTAGAAATGACATAGTGCCACTATTCTCACAATTATATATAAATTATTCTTACATTATAATTAACGTACGAGCTAAAGAATTAGCTCCTCCTCAAATTAAATCTCCGCCAAGAGTGGTTTTACATTGCCATTACCTGGGTGTCAAATACTACAGTTGCCCCAGAGAAGGACAGGGGGGACACTAGGTGTTTAGCTATTTGAGAGTTATAAAAAAAAATCATAAAACAGTTAAAATAAAAAAGAATTACACAAGTTAGGCCTTTCTAAAAGTTCTCGAGATATACATTTTTTAGTAAAAATATGTATTGGTGGGTTTTTTCAAGATGGTGGATTTGCTGAAGTGGGAAACTTTGGGAATCTTAAAAAAAATGATGAGGGGACAGTGCCGAACATATCCCCAAAGGTTTCATTTTGTTAATAATTTTGTCCGGGTTGAAACGAAGATGCACTGTACTATTAGCGCAACAGTCGAGCATCAATTCTTGTCGCGGGCGGGTGTTCTTTGATCGTCCTTAGGTCGAGTGGTCATAGCGAGATGGATTGACTGGAATACATGGCATAGTGAGTGACAACCTAAGTTGGGGTTTCTCGTTCAGACATATTTTATATTTTTGCTATTCACTATTCAGTGTAGATTAATTAATGCTACAAATGTACTTAAACCTTAGAATGGTGGTAACAAGCTATATACTCGTATTCTCTTGTTTTCATTAAATAAAAAGGCGTTGTTATTTTGTTTTGTAAACTTCTGTGGGGAGGGGGTTTGAACTCTACAAACCTTCCAAGGCCACTGTCTTACCTTAATCCGGCCCTGCATTCATAATATTTAAAGATATATTTAGCTATTTGAGTGTTTTCAGTATTTTTCCCACACTAAGAACCTATGCATCAAAATACCTCAATAGTATCAAACTATATTTGGGGTGAGGGGGAGAGGTATGTAGGATATTTTATACTTTGTATTCGCGGCTTATGTTCGTAAAATCTATTTGTAGATCTAAGGATGGCATACTTCCTCTCATTAGGGGTGTCCACCCTTGACGATCCTTGGCTTCTATGTCTGCACCATCATCCATCGCAAACTGAAGCGTTTCTTCCTGTGATGCATCGACGGCGTAGTGCAAGGCCGTACATCCGCTGCTAGAATCATGAAGATGATGACACTTTGAAAACAAAATTATCCTAAATCCTGCTTATAATTACAGATGGCGGAAGTGTAATCAACTACTCTTATTTTGAGCTCGTGTTTTAATTACTTTGAGTCATACTGGTTAAAATAAAATAGATTTAGCATGGTATATGTATAGTTATAAGACTAAACGCGTTTGTTAACATGCCATAAAGCAGAAAAAAATACTAGGGAGTTTTATTTATCAGTAAAAAGCAAGTTAAAGACATATCTGAACATCTTCAGTTTAATATAACCGGTATACAAACAGGTTTAACAGAAAACCATACAGTTTTAGGACATCCAGTTTATAATAATGAATAAACTTATAAAGTATGACAAAAAAAAGCACTAGTCTTAATTGGAAAGTGAACGATTATTGATGTTTATTTAGAAACACCATAAATTGATAAAACAGACATGTGTTGTGCGCCACTAAAGATCACAGCACTCCAAGTCAGTCTCTATATCAGTCGTGGTAAGGGCGGACGTTCGCTAAGGCAACATGGTAGCAGCTACAGGATTAAAAACCGGTATGGAATCGAAAACATATCCCGAGTGAACAATGACGCCAATTAATATTATGGCACCAATTATTGTCGCAGCCACACTTTTGTAATACTTTCATACTGAGGATTTGCCAATACGGTAAAGACATTTCTAGCGTTTTCTTCGAGGGTCAAAGTTATGCTCACACCCAGAAGAAAGTGAAATAAACGTACTGATGTTATACAAAGGAGACTAAGTGGAAGCATTGGTAGAATCCTTTCATATTTCACAGAATGATACCTCAAATTTGATTATTTTTTTTCAACATTTGAGAAATATTTTGGAAAGAGAAATAATTTAACTTATGAACTCATCAAATTTTTTCAGCACGTTCAATTGAAACAAGCGTATGTATTAATTGTAACGGCACAGTTGTTAGCGCAAGTGTGCTGGTGAGGGACAATCCTTAACTCCCGCCAGGCTCAGAGGTCAGCTTCAACGCTATACACACGACCGGTCAACTGCCCTGTTAAGTTTCCAACAGTGATTGTGACGCTAAATGTGGTTGTGGGTAATACTCAAAGTGCCCTGGTGGGAAGGGAGGGTTCAACCCCCTCCAACTTGACAAAAAAAAATAAAAAATATACTGATCTATTTATGATTTTAACAAGACCAAAATAAAGAAGCAAGAAAATATTTAGCTACTCACCACTATTTGGTGCTTAGGTACATTTTTTAAATATATATTTATTCTGTGTTTATTCAGGCAAAAAATCTGAGTAGACCCATGTCAAGATATTTACAAAGGAAATAGGAGGATTCAGCATGGTATTAGTGAGTGTGAGGAGAATGCTGGATTAGGAAAAAGCAAAACCATTCAGATTGAAACTATTAGAATTGTAGTTCCGAGTAAAGTACACTTGTAAATGAGCCGACAAACAAAAGAGTGATGATAGGGAGGGATTTGAAAAGGGGGAGTGGGGCTTTCAATCACCAACTTATTGTGAACAGCATACCTGGAGATAAGCACAAACTTTATTTTTGTCGGAAAAGTGACAGATTAAAACTATTAGTCAAGAAATATTCAGCTGTGGTCAAAAGGTGGTGGGCAGACGCAAAATTCTCGGCGGATGCCATGGCGCCCGCGGGCATAGGGTTGGAGACCCCTGGTCTAGCACCTAATATAAGTCAGAGACTTTTTAAAGTGTATTCCACTAGTCGCTTAGGGTTCAGAAGCCAGTATCTGGGGATCAAACACCTCTCTCAAGAATCCTTTAACCTATCATGATGGATTCTTTGTGCGTAACAAAGCGCGTGCACTCGAGACGAGATACTTTCCCCAATGTTAGAGATGACTCACCAAGTGAGACATTTAAAGCAACCCAAGAAATAAAATAAACGCTTGAAGACAACAACAAAGACAAACGATGCAGCTGAAAACAGTACCAACATTTGCGGCAAACCATAAAACGGCAGTCTAGCAGACACAAAAAGAATAAAAGAGGAAAACTAGTCCGGTTTTAATATAGTCTGTGATTGGTAAGGACGCAAATTATTTAAAAAAAATACAAAGATGGCAAAAATTGACTTTAATTGACTCTGATCAGTTCAAATGAAGCATAAAGGGATAAAGGAGGAACTTAAGTGGGAGAAGTCGCGTAAGCTAAAAGCAATGTTCACTCTATTTGACTTATCAATTGATATGTTGAATAAACAGGTGAAAGAAGTAGTTTACCACAAAATAATTGTAGACAGGATGAAAAAAATAATTTGATGAGGGATTCAATCTCAAGATTAGAGCATGGCCTATAAATAAAGCAATGGTTAATTACGTAACTGAGATCGTTCTCAAATCAAAAGAAAATACATTAAGATCCCATTGGTTTCAGTGAAGGACTACGTTATAGTCATACGTTGTCATTGGTGTAGAGACCTTGGACACATAGTAAGTTCTGTCCCAAGTAAGAACTCCTTGTGGGAAAGGTGTAAATATTGGAAATGTAGGAGGAACAAGGAGCTACAACTTGAAGAAATCTGATTGGAAAAATCTTCGAAAATAGATAATACTAACTACGCTGGTGTCAGATGGTTAACAAGGTTAACAATGAAGCGAGACAACTCACGCAAGCTCTGCAAGCTTCTATGAGATCGGCCATACCACTACGAAGAAAGGGTTCAAAGTAAACAACAAAACTTGGAATGACCATCTGCAGAGACTGCGTGGGAATCGAGGAAAGAGAGTACCAAAGAAGTGAAGATCAGGAGGAAAGACGTCTGTTGCTAGAAATCTTTTGAAGAAAAGAAGAAGATCTTCGAAGAAAGTCTGGTTGTCATAAAATAATAAAACTGAGAGAAGTATGTGAAAGAGCATTTTATTACTGAACCATAGGGGAAGATAAGGACCTTAACAGTGGTCATAAATAATCTAGATGCTAGTATAACTTCCTGCTGGGAAGAATCTGTTACGCTGCTTCTAGAGATAATGCTCTCTGATTACAATACATATGACGAAGACAAACTACATAAGTGTACAAAACAATTGATGACAGAAGACTACAGAGACGACGTGGACGTGGATCCGGTAACCCAGGAAGAGATTGTGATGCTCATAGTAAGAATGAAAAAAAAACACCTGGATCATATGGTATCAACGTCGGTGTGCTACAGCATATCATGGAACGGATCACTACATTTGTGGCCCTGATCATGAACGAATATCTGGTACAAGGTAAAGTACCAAATATCTGAAAACAGAACGAGGTAGCCATTCTGTACAAGTTGGAAGATAAAGACACTCTCCTTCCTAAGTTTTTTCTTAGAATTGTGTTTTTCTACCTATTCGGGTCATACGATCCTTTCCTAAATCATATTAAAAATATTTATACAGAATGTTTGTGATAAACTTTTGTATAATGTATCATGTACCATAATTCAGAAGACCAGATAAGAAACAGATATGAACAAATAAAATTCGGATTTATGAAGGGGTGATTCAAGAGGATGCGATTAGTTTGACAAGGAGCATCATAGACGAATCTCAGGCAAAATATACGGGTAGGAAATTCGTAGACATCTCGGGAGCATTAGGCACTTTGTGGTGGCCTGCAATCTTCACGACGCTTCGTGAAACTAGATTTCCTGGAAAGATATATCATAGTTCCCAGGATTACTGCAGGAAGATTCACGTGACCCTGAGATGTCTGGAAATGTCCCCTAAGCAAAGAACTGACCAAGGGCTGTGCCATGGGTTCAGTGAGTGAACCTATATTTTGTGATGTTGGGCTGGAACCTGAGTTGCTATAAATAGAGTCAATCCCAGTTATGGCAGGACTGGTCACCTTTACAAACTATCTCTTGATAGTAGTTAATGGAAAAACAAGAGTTGAACTCGATACCAAGTGCAACCATGTAACTTGGACACATGGTGAAAGAAAGTCATAAAGATTAGACTTGTGAAGACTACCTACATGTTGTTTAAAGGTATGCTCTTAAGGAATCAAATTCAGAAGATAAATAGCCAAGTCATAAGGCGGAGAAAAACAACAAGATACATAAGTGTGACACTCGACTGAAAGTGAAATTACAAAGCCCACATGGAACAATTATGTAGTTAATCCATAAGGATACTGCATAAAATCATTAGTATAAGGCAGATAAAGTTTTATCTTCCTTTGAAGACCAGAAAGAGATATCACGAGGGTATACTTGTCCTCGTTATGGACTATGGAGCCAGTATATGGGTGCAGAGACTAAAAAATGTTACGATGACTTAGTTGCTAAGGAGGACTTAGAGGAGCATTCTTCTAAAGCTACCTGAAGCATAATCGACCACATTAATACATGAGCTAATTATTACAATGTGTGTCTGCCCACTCAATTTCAAAATTATGGAAGAAAGGTGAAGCATACTGGCTAAATAAAATATATATATATAATAATAGC
This sequence comes from Timema californicum, assembly GCA_902141385.1. Classification (NCBI taxonomy): domain Eukaryota; kingdom Metazoa; phylum Arthropoda; class Insecta; order Phasmatodea; family Timematidae; genus Timema; species Timema californicum. The sequence goes on from CABFOW010004244.1 coordinate 21,466, forward strand.
AGAAGAAATGATCAGAGAAGGAGTAACCACCTTTCAAGATATAAGAAGAACCGTGATTATTGATGAGTGGCTATTAAGATAGGTGAGGAGTGGAAAAGGAATGAGAATATTCAACCTTCTACCAACTATCCAAGTAATGCTAGAGTTAAAACACTTACAGTCCAACCAGGTACTTGTATACATCACGGGTCATGGGCCGTATAATTCACCTCTCTTATGCAGAATACTGGCTGATAATAGATTTTGTGACTGTAGAGAAGTGGCTACACCATATAATGTGGTACGGACGTGTCCTATAACGCAAGAATTGAGCACAGCACACAACACATGCTTCAAGGACATCAAGTATATTTCCCATGGTAAGATAGTGTCCTATGGGAATACTTCAACAAAATCGTGACACTAATATTACTAAACATAAAGAATACTACTTGAAGAGACTAAAGACAGAAGGACGACAGGTAAAAATATGACGATAGACAAGAAGAGATGGATGAAGTCCAAGACTGAAGGAGACACTCTAAATATAGGAAAATTAGGAGGCATAAGATATAAAGCAAAAGAACGATACTGATACGAGAGAAAATTAATTTAAAATGTTTTGATCGTCTAGGTTTCCCGGAGAAACCTGCCAAAGACTAGGGCGGGTACAGAGATCCAGCATTGTGCAAAGGCCTGGACTTGGCCTTGATATTTCAGCAGGCAAACTATGCAACTATGTAGGAGAAAAACGGAGAGATGGAAGGAGCCACCCGAGGTTCCCTACGGCCTTTATTCATTTGACAAGCGACATCAAGGGCCAGAACCGACAAGCTTTCCATTCAATCAGCTGGCCTGAAGAGTTGACTGCATAACTACCCAGTATGTCCAGCAGCATCACCAACATCTATAAAAATTCGCTTAGAAACTGCAAGGAGAACGTGAACAGACACAAATGTAAATGCAGTAAACTTAATTAGTTTTAACTTAGAGTGGGGAATTAGAGGGTGGGTATCTATCAATAGTTAATGAGAGTTAATTCCGAGCTTTAAATAGTAAATAAAATGGATAGTAATAAAGAATAATATTAATTTATAGTAAAATAGAATGACCAGGCTTACATTAAAAGTTGAAGAAATTATAAAACTATATAAATAAATAAAATAAAAAGTATGTTAACCTACCAAAGGACCTAATGAACTTTCGGTTGAAAGTGAATAAAGTCTTTAAATAGATTAATGAGGTACTCAAGGAAGAATCTCTCTATTATAAATTCGTTGAATCGCACTACCCTACATCATTCTATCCTAAATAAAAGTGGCTCAAAAGCCACGTACACACATACCAACTTAATAGAGGAAAGAGATGAGAACAGCTCCCATAGAAACATCAGAATAGGACAGATGAACGGGGTGAGAAGTTCAACCATGCTACACGAAATATTGAGGCTCCCTAAGGAGATATAATTAGACGTCTGACTGCAGAAACAAGATGGTACAAATAGGTAAGTTCTAAACATTCCAGTGATGACGAGAGTCACTACATCTGGAATGTCACCAATGAGCGCTATTATTGACTTCAACAGAAGCATAACAGCGACAAAAATCAATCAATTTTGTACACATAATATAAAATTTGAGGTCCTTAGAACCCATACAGGAAGGTGCGTAATGAAAAATATATAATTTAAATTCTCAGAGGAGATAAGACCATATCTGGAAAGATTGGAGGAGATAGACAGTGCATACCAAAGCGTATTGTCGGTATGCACACACATCTGATGCAAACGCAAAGTCTCGGATGTGGTTCAGCTTGAGCAGAGATGAGATAGGTGAGACATTATAGAAGTTCTAAACGTTAGGCAGTTTGAGGTTGCAAATGAGCCTAACAACCAGACCTCATAAGCTGGAAGAACGAGTGCCTTGGCAATTATTAATATCATCATGTGCAACCTAGCAGCTGCCAACATTGTACGAGAGTGTAAAATGATTGAACATGCCACTAGTGACCATAATCTCATCTATTTTGAATCGAACACGGAGGGATGAACTGAGTTGGGGAAGATAGGAGTAGTATGATGTCGATATTATATCGATGGAGTGAAATGGGAAAGACTAAGGAGGGAGTTGGTGCTACCAACACCTGTGTCAGCTGGGGAAAATATAAATTGGAAAGCCAAACAACCCACGTGTGCTCTGCAAGAATCTATGAAAGTGAGAACATCTCTTTAGAGGAAAAGAATAAAGTCATTGACAGTTCCTGGAATGAAAGAATGCCTGCAAATGCTGTGAGGGGAGGCAAGTAAAGCCATGAATATCTAGCAGAAATGTCAGGTCCCAGCAAGTAAGCATATATTAAAAGGAGTATTGTTATTATTATATATTATATTATATTATATTATTATATATTATATTTATTATTATTGTGTGCTTTGTCTTACGGCAAGTCCATTTCTTTGTCAAGGAACATAAATTGCCAGTTCACCCTGTCCTCTGCCTCCTCCTTAAACACCCAGGATTTTCTTCTTTCCTTTTTTTCATCTAATATTTGAGCTCTCCCACTCTCTAAGCTTCTCTTCCCTTCAACCTTTCCTTCTATGACGTTGTGCAGAATATAATTCCTCCTAAGGAAGTGTCTGATCCATTTGCTTTGTACCAAAGAATCAAATCCAAAATGGTTCTCAACTCAACCACCCTTACACAATAATTCTCAATTTGTCACCTGATCTTATCAAGTATTCTTCAATAGCCCATTTCAAATCTCTCTAAGTATTTCTTTTCCATATGATAGGAGAAAAAATAATGGTTTCAAAAGTAGTCTGGTAGTAGTGAAGGAGGTGAGCTGGGAACAATTCATACAGGAACAAATCAATACAAATCCAGGTGGAGTTTCCTTAAAGAATGTAACAGGAAAGATTAGGCCATCAGTCTCGATTACAATACTCCTAAGACTAGACGAAACGATGACAACTTGCTGGAAGGAATTGGCGGAATTAATAAGGGAAATATTGCTCCCTGATGACAAGGCTAAAGGAGAAGACAGACAGCACCAAGAAACGAGCTGACTCATGACGGACAGCTACGGAGACTAAGCAGACAAGGATCATAGCTTAAATAAAGAAAAACAAATCACCTAGACCAAGATGGTATTAAGGTCTAGGTGCTGCAGGAAACAAAAGATCTGATCACTCTCTATGTTTACCAGCTCATGAGCGAATGAATTGTACAAGGTAGGGTGCCGAACACCTGGAAACAGAAGGATATAGTAATACTGAGGAAGGTAGATGAAAAAAAAACTGTACTTTATAAATCATATATATAAATAGGTTTTTTGAGTACCTGTAAAAATTTCAAGGAGAAGATATTTTGTGTAATATTCCAGAAACATCGAGAGGTAGTCGTAATGCACCAAATAAAAAATTGGTTTAGGGGAAGGTTCACGGAAGATAAGCTAACCTTGGCTATGAACCTATTAGACGACTCACGAGCCAAATACATGGTCGAGATACTTGTGGACCTCCCAGGAGCTTTTTATGATCTAGGCTGGCCAGCCCTGTTCAAGAGACTATGAAAGATAAGATGTCCTGGACTATTGCACCATAGTTTCTTGGATTACTGTCAGCACAAATAATATGTCACGTTGAGATGTCCAGGAATATCCTTCAGCAAGAAACTTGGTGTCCCCAAGGATCAGTAAATATACCTTTATTTTGGGATGTGGTACTGAAAACTAGGTTGCTTTAAATTGAACCACTCACCAGAGCGGATGTTCCGGTGACCTTCGCAGATTATTTGCTTATAATGGTTGAAGGTGAATAATGAGTTCGGCTGTAAACCAAGTGAAACCATGTACTAGATAGTATAGATGCCTGGTGCAAAAAGTTGAAGCTCAAACTTGCACCAGTAAAGACCACCTACATGATGTCTGTTCAGGAGGATGTTCCATATGAATCCAATTCTAAAGATTAACCTCCAGAATATAAAGCGGAGAAAGACTACTATGTACCAAGGTGTACACTAGATGAAAATCGAAACTTCAACATCCCGATGAATCAATTATGTGGAAAGCAAAATATGTGGTAAAAAAATCATAAGCATGGGGTGGAGAAGGTTTCATCTCCCCATGTAGACGATAAAAAAAATACCATGAGGCCTTACTCGTATCCTTAGTGGGCCACGATACAATTGTATGGGCTAATCAACTAAAAAATGGCCAACTTAGTTACAGAGGAATCTTCAGAGGAGTATATTTCTGAGGCTTATCGGAATATATTCGACCACATCAATGGTTGCGCTAAGTGTCACACTAGGTATATTATATCCTTTGGACTTGGAGTGCTGAGTATAGGCTGAAGAAGGAGACCTCCGGTGAGTATAAGAGCAAACTTGTAGCATGTCAATCAGACAAATTGGACAGCTACAATTAAATATCATTATTTTGATAATTTACGAAAGAAATAAGTAATATTGACATATTTAAAAGTAGTATAACTCGAAGTTTATTTTCCCTGACTAGAATAAGTCAAATACAATCACGTGTTTCTCTAACTTGAAACACGTGGTTGTTCAAAAATATTTCCATTTGATAAATACTGTAGCAGATTTCAAAGACGAGGATTAACATTATCATATTTATGAATAAAATACTTTAACGCATACCCATTGCCATTGGATGATATCGGATAAATTTACATACGCTTGCCATGCTGCTTACAAGAAAAAATAGTAAAGGGCGTCTATATCACAAACTCTCATAAAAATAATAGCTGAGCCTAAAGAATATAATCAAAACAGATATATTTAAAAAGAAGATGCTTTGGTATCTACCCACCATTTCAAGATGTTCTTGGATTTATTCACCACGTTTTAGACAAGAAAATAATTCAATGATGGCGGCTTGACTATAGACACACGTGCGTTCATTCACAACACCTGACGAAGAAAGAAGTGAAGCCTGGAAACGACCCACTGATCCACTTCCCGTCAGAGAAGAATAGCGACAGTCCAAGGAATCATGTTTTCACCCTTTCCCGCAAGCATATATTTCCACGTCTTTTTCTTTCCCTCCGCTTTCGTCCGTCTTTCTCTTTTTCTATATCCCTGAGATTATCACCCTTTTTACTTTGTTCCGTTCGTATCAGATTTGGGACTATATATCGGGCAGCTCTCAGGTACACAAGATACCTAATTTACTACAACCCAGCGTCGAAGGAGGAACTTCTACACCGTCACGCAACAAAGAATACGATGACCATGAAGTGTTGGCCGTCGGATCCACCACCACCATGGACAGGACGACATACTTCCATTGCTTAAGTATTCTGTATATAGTCGGAGATGATTTTCATTTGTTTTGATAGTATGTCGAGTTGACAGTTAACCCACTTCAAGTCTTGTTCACTTCAAAGTTAAAAGGTTTATTTTATTGTTTAAATATTGTGTCCTCCAGACTGAAGGACAAGTCTCATTATTACTAGTATCAGATATTGTACATCAGTCCTAGAGACTAAGTTTCTCTGTATTTTCATCATACAGACTTTACGTTATGAGCCTTTGGCTTGGAATGCAGTAATGTATTAGTCAAAGACTTACTAATCTCCACAAGTTCCATTTATACATTTTGAGCTAATGTTTCTCAGGACGCCGTGAACGTCATGTACAACTGTTTAATTTTTGGATGGCTACAATCCAGGCTGTCTGTCTTGTTTTCCAAATCACATTTGGGTTAATGGAAATCTATATTTTGAGTTATTTAAGTAGTCACGCTTCTCGTGTGGTATTAGCTTCGGTGTGCAACCCACGGAACTGCACTAGAGCCATAGTGGGGTCCGCGCAAATAATACCTTTTTTCTTTGACTGGTTTTTGGCTCCTATTGTGTTAGTGTTGCTCTTAGTGTAATTGAAATTAGAATTGTTTGTACTATTGAATACTTTGACAGTACCGTAAGGGAAAGAGACCAGTCATAGTACTATTTTGTTGACACCTGTTTATTAGCCATCGACCACGGTAGTCCAGGAACCTTTCTATTGTTTATCATCATCCAAAATGTTTTGAAGAGATTAGCTTACAACCCAGTCTATCAAAACTGATTAAGATTTATTTGTATATCTTGTTCTATATTTTGTTAATAACTACCTGATTATTTTCTTCTTTAGAAAACTTCAACCTGTAGCCTGGCTCCTTCACAGCCCTAGTAGCTACAGCAAGACAATCAAATTTCACAAAGTGTTATTATTTGCAACAAGCTTCAAACTCATAATCTTGTAACATTATTTTAAATCTAATTCTTATTATTTCTGTTTTTAATAAATCTATTTATTGTTAAACAAGATTATTTTTCCATTTAAATTGTGTAACCTGTAGGACACAAAGTCCCTCAAACTATAGAGTGACAACGTTAGTGGATATCAGAAGATATATGTTTGAGGAGTGGCAGGACAACTATGTGAGAATCATTAAAGGCAGGATGACCTTCAATCTATTCCCAAGTGCCCATTAGTGCTTGGAACTTGGGAACCTGAAACCCACCCAGGGATTGTTCACTTCATCCTGAGACATGGTCCATACAAACCGCTTCTTCCCGACAGAGTATTTAATGAGACCAGTGAATATGATTGTAAAAAAAAGAAGGTGACGCCAAAGCAGGTTGTCCGGGAGTACAAAACCACTCAACATATGCGGAACCATCAGAAATAAGTGCTCCAAGGAGGCCGTATCTACGATTTACTACGTCCTGGTGTCCTGTGGAAACTCTGAGACGAAGTCACAACCATAATTTCACATAAAGAATGGAACGACTACACCAACAGATTATAGGAATAAGCACTCAGATGACATAGAGTGAGAAGAAGAGACCAAAGAGATGACGAGGACCACTCAAACGAAGACAGTGATCGAGGAAACAGATGTGACCTAAACTAAAAATACACATAGGATAATTAGTAAATAAACAAAGAGAATAAGGAAAGACTCAACAAGTCATGACGGAATGTAAATAATCCAAGACAAGACTGTTATCTTTAGGTTCCCTGGAAATCCCTGCCGAGGGATCGGGTAAGGATGGGGCCCGAGATTCCAGAGGCAGCAATGTTACTGACGACCGAGACCTGGGCCCGACATGCCGGCAGGAAAAAACATAAACGTCAGGAATCATAAGGAAGGGATAGCTGGACCGGCTCAAGGAGCCATCTGATCTTGAAACTCTTGATGACAAGTCTAATTTGATGCCCAAAACAGTGACCACCCAGACCATCAGTTGGTCTAAAATGATGTCTATTACGTGGCCATCTGTACCACACACTCGGCAGGGTTGAGTATTAATTAAATAGTTGGATAGTTGACAGGTAAATCCTGCTGGATGATGGCTAAGGGCCAGAAGTCATTAAAGTACTATGGCAGGTCATGTTCCCACTACGGTACTACCCATGCATTCACTAGTACATTAACCTAATTTTGAACTACCACAAAATTTAAGAACTTATTTACAGGGTAAAACAAAATATTATTTGCGCGGACCGCACTATGACAAACAGTCACTTTCCACGGGTTGCGCACCCAAACTAAAACCTTTAATGAACATGGACTGCATAGTCAATCCTCTATGATTTACAAACTACACTGCGTAAGGCAGAAAAAGAAACAGACTTCCTGGCGATAACCATCAATAACAAAGTACTGATGCACATGACGTTTAGGGTGTCATGAACTATTTTACCTTTTCAAGATTTATAGGAACTTGTGAGTTAGTGTACATTTACCACACTAAAATTCACATTTTCCAAGTGAGAGGCACGGACGTTAGGACCGTGTCCAAAAATACAATAATGCACTCAGCATTTGACTTTATGAGTCATTTAAATTTTACATGTCCATTGGACTGAAAAGCGAAATATAGCCAAGGTACTTCTAGCATAACGAAGTTAGCTAGTTTTGAATAAGCTACTTGGTCTAACAAAATAGGACAAAATTTATAATGCACTCAGCATTTGACTTTATGAGTCATTTAAATTTTACATGTCCATTGGACTGAAAAGCGAAAGATAGCCAAGGTACTTCTAGCATAACGAAGTTAGCTAGTTTTGAATAAGCTACTTGGTCTAACAAAATAGAACAAAAATAATAATGCACTCAGCAATTGACTTTAAGAGTCCTTAACATTTGACTTGTCAATCAGACAGACAGGTGAAATATTACCACGATACTTCTAGCGTTAGCTAGTTCTGAAGATGATACAAATCTAATAAAGAGAAACATTTCTCTTGCAAAATTAAAGGACTTCCAAATAACTATTTACAACATATTAAACAACAAAATAAAGTATCTTCCTACTACATGCTTGTGGCTAAACGACCCCGGCTGGATACTGATACCCTAGTTGAGTTGTCCTGGTGTCCAGCTCGTTGATCCCGACGATTCATTCAGCAACGTCGATGCTAGGGCGGTGAATCCGACGCCACGAACCCCATGGTCCTTCTTGGTATTTTTCTCACCGGCAGAGCTTCGTCCTAGTACCTAGGCTGAGAGAAGGTGTTGTGCATAAATGAGCTCATGGTGCTACCCTTATATAGCGACAATCAGACACGAACATGAAAGGGGGATAACGGAGAATGAATTACGAAGCAGAGGTAGAATAAGGGAGAATGAATGAGAGGGGAAAGAGAAAGAGAGTTTAGAAACTGACGAGCTTCTTCTGTCGACCACCAGAGGCGCGGAGTGAGTTGCGCGTTGAGATCGCTGCGTCTCTTCCATTTCGACCCCTTCTTTTCTACTGACCGGCCAAGCCACGCCACGTGGAGCCGCCATAATAGAAAATTCTGTTTTTGTGAAATGAGTAAACGATATCTGCAGGCATCTGTCCTTGGGTGAGTTTTATACACATATATCCTGTATCATAATGCATCAGTATTAATTTAGTTATTTGATTTTCACTGTTTGTTTTACGAAAAGAAATGATATAGAAGTATATTTTTTAAATTATATTAACGGCCACATGGTTAGTTGTAAGTTTTGTATCAGACCCCTTTTTAATAACTAGGGCACATATTCACAAATCTTATTCATAACTTTAATAACATTAGTCTTCTTTTGTGATATCTAGAACCGCAATTATAAAAATGTAAATTAATTTTTTGACTAATCCACGTGTTTTTGAACGTAGGCCAATACGCCATTTTTTGTATTAGAGTACAACTTTGAGGTAGTTTATCTTTTAATATCTCCATATAACCCCAACGTGGCACCCAATTACACGAATATTGATAAATAGTTAGTTTTTCCCTTGTAGGTGATCAATTAAACTGATTGACACGCTACACATCCAGTGCGACTAACGTACAACAACAACAATTAGTGCACTCCGAAGCAAACACAAGGACAACGGTTGGCATAGCATATGTAAACTAAGTAATATGAATTAGCCTTAGGTTAGTATGGAAGGTATTAGTATCTGTTAGTAGTATAGGCATCCAACTACTATGTATTAACATAAGATAAATAAAAAAGGGTTTATCAAATTAAATATAGAAATATAGATGTAAATAATTATAAAAATACTAAGGTCCGTCTTAAAGGCTTAAATAACGGGTCATGCATAGTATCATAAGAAAAAACTTGTACAGAGAATAAATTAGCTGCTGATGAACCTATCCCTGTAGACAATCCCCGGACAGCTATGAAAACCACTTCATTTTAGCCAGATTTCCATCATATTTGTTTGTTTTTAATTCACAGATCCTTTAAAGGGATAGTTTTTATACAAATATGTTAGTTTATAACTAGAGAACTATTAAATAAATTTGAATGCGTTATTTTTTATATTATGTTGAATTACTCTATAAAGTTGATAAGCTATTTAAAAATTATCTATGCCTTCAAGGAGTTGGATAAATGAAGGGTGATTCCCTAGCTGTGTATAGGCACCGTTCGTTGATGTATGTACCACTGGTAGTGACATCTTAAAACACTTTCATGAAGGTGATTGTTGAAACACGTACCTAATAATAGATTATTGATGTACCAAGCATGTTTAAACTTTGTTTAAATATATTTATTTTGTTTTAAAAAATCAAGTAAAATGTGTCACAACATGAATTTAAGAGCCGTTGTAATGATAGGTCTTTAAATCTATATAAAGACATAACTTTTGGCATTTTCCTTAACATGGATGGAGCTAAGAAAAACTAGACAAACTATCTCAGATATAAAATAAAACTAATATAGTAGATTTGTTATTATATACTATTATTAACTATCCTGACACTTTCTAAAATATGAGTAAAGCAGTAAACCATGTCAAGAAAACAGTTAATTCTAATAGCTTTAAGCTATATTTGTAAACTAAACTAGTCTAGGCATAAATCCTTAGTTCCTGAGTTAAAGGATTAGCCCGAGTCACTGAGTCGCGTTGAAATTTCATCTTTGTGATTCATACTTTTGACAAACTAATAACTAGTTTATCTCGGTTTTGCTATTGACGATTTGTAAATCTTTGTCTAATATGGGCCAAATGATAAATAATTAAAGCACAGTTCTCATTTCACATCAGTAAGGCCTTGCTCGGCAATATGACCCTCTTTTGGAACATCCACTACAGAACTCTACAGTTTTCCGTGGAACTTCCCCTGCTGTGCAAAATGATCTCATTAAGGCTAGCTCCGAAGTCCTCATTGATGAAATAAATAAGGAATTCCAAGTTTCAACCTTTGCTGCCATACTTTTGTATGAAAGTTGTAATATAACGTGCAAGCCACTGTAACCCCTTAGAGAAATAATAGTCAAGGAGTCACACGATAACAATAGTTTTATTGAAGAAACAATGAATCAATATAAATATATATATATGTGTGTGTGTGTGTATATATATATATATATATATTTTAACAACAACCCAAAGTGCATAGAGGCTAGAGACACGCCACTTTGTGGCTTTCGAGAGAAATAATAATACATTTCATTTAAAAAGGTAAACAATAAAGATACTTCTCAAAGGTTAAGATTCAAAGTAACTCAAATCATAAATGTCCTTCCACCTGGTGACAACCATATATATCTTCAAAAGGTCTCAAAGATAATTCAATATAATATTAAACTTTAACTACTCCACCAACTTGGGGCAACAATATACACTATAAATTAATTGAAGTTCCTGAGACTGTTAAATATAATCAATTATTATGATCCCTGCTCTCTTGCGGTGACTATGCGCACTAAAATGTAACAGAAGTATAATAGCAGATCTTAGGTGAATCTTGCAGCATCATAATAGTCTAATGTGACTAAAGTTACAAAGCGCTATACTAATATTTCTTTTTTTCCCTCGTAACAACAAAATATAATTTAAATCAATTAAATTTGTAAAGCACAATATTAAAATTTATTGTGTTCATAACAGTAAAATGTAATTAAATTTGAAAAGCACAATACTAAATATATAAATTTGTGCTCTGTCTCTTCTTAACAACAAAATGTAATTAGCTCAATTAAATATGAAACGCACAAAACTAAATATATAAGTGCTATGTCACCTTATAACAACAAAATGTAATTAAAGCAATAACATTTGAAACTTTTAATCATTAATTACCCGGTAAACGACGCCAACTACCCTCAGAAAGATGGCCATAGCCTACGCAGGAGCGCAATGACACGCTAGCAGCCAAGCGACGAAACAAAAGTTACGTTAAGATTGGGGAAAAAATTATGTTTCGCCAAAAGACAAAATACTAATAGAAACGTGGCTACACATTAGCCCGCTGATAAAGGAAAACACTCCCATCCTATTTCAGAGATTTAAATGTATAAGTACAAATTAATAATTTCTAATAGATTGCATAAATTAGCCGAAAGATAATTTTTTTAAATGTAAATCAAGCCCTAACTTCAATAGCGTCGTTCACCTCGTGCTTATTCAGGTGATACAATGAGTGCCAATAATAACAAAACACCTCCATATATAGTGACTACACAAGATCACATGTCCACAGAGAGTAAGGGAGGAAAAAGGGGGAGAAGGATTGGAAGGGAAGAGGCCATAGAAAGAATTGTGAGCATTCTGTGAATTAGTAGAATGCTCTAGAACAGTCCAGGTGGAATAAATAATAACTAAGTACGTGGAGCAACCTTACACTTATTTTTCTTGGGTGTGGCGCATTTCGCTTGCAAACAGCTGGATCACACGTCCTTTGAATCAGTTAAATAGTGTGTTAGAGAGGAGGTCACGGCCAGGCGTGAAGAAGTTGGAGCCCAACCGGGCCAGAGGTTTAATATTATGCTGTTGGATTGAACTCTTTTTTGTCAACCTTTTTAAGATATGTATTAGATGGTGTTGTTTATGAAAGGTGTGTTGTGTTTATCGACGTTAGTGAGGTCAGAAACCCAGAATCTTGTTTAAACATGTTGTTAGCAAGGTAGAAGAATACAAACTTAAAGAGAAGATAGTTGGGCAAACTTATGATGGAGCGTCTGTGATGGCAAGTCATTTAAATGGCTTGCGAAAAAAGGTCAGGGATGTTTACCCAAATGCACTATTTACTCATTGCTATGCCCATACATTGAACCTCGTCTTGCAACAAAGTTTGACAAATATCAAAGAATGCGATATTTTTTCCAAGCCCTCAATGGCCTTTCTGCATTTATATCAAAATTGTCCAGAAGACCCAAAGCTCTTCAAGAATTTATTTCTAAGAAGTTGCCAATTGTTGCACCCATCAATTGGAACTTCCCTTCCAGATTAATACATACAGTGAACGATCATTGGTTAGAGCTTATTGACTTTTTTTGAAAATGTAATTTATTGTTCTGGAGAGTGGAATGGTGGTAATACAGTGGTTAAATCACAAGGATCTTTGGCTTTCTTGGAGAACCAAAATACAATTTTCCTAATTCAAATATTGTATAGATTATTTGCATATACAAATGTTTTATTCAATTTACTTTAAACAAGAGATTTTGATATTTTGTAATGCTGCAGGAAAATAGAGGAGATTAAATATGAGCTTCAACAATAAAGGGATACTGCCTTTGATGAGCATTGGGAAAGGGGGAGAATAATTTGAATCACCTACAAATAAAAGACGTCGTGATTGTATAGTAAAAGGTGCATGTCATCAACTGTATTTTGAAATTATTGATAACATTAGTGCTCACACAGTAACAGGGTTACCGGCTTTAAATAAACTTGAGTACTTCCACCTTCTTTATGAGCAAAAGTATATCAGTTTCAAGAAAGATTTTCCGGAAGACCTCATAAATAAATTAAAAGACGTTTATGGAGGAATATAAACTATGTACGATTGAAGAATGAACTTGTGGTATTTTATTGTTCGGATTAGTTCTACAAGAGGTCAGACCATGCATTACTGTAGCTCTTAGTTGAAAATGATCCCAGTTCAGGCTTTACAGAAGTGTTCAAACTGACAGAGTTGATAGTGACTATTCCAGCAACCATTGCTTCTATTGAAAGGCAGTTTTCAGCATTAAAGCGGTTCCAAAGTTGCCGCAGATCTACACAAGTTCAAGATCGACTCTCCAGCCCTAGCCTTTTGTCGATTGAAAAGGAACTTCTGAGAAATGTTAGAATGAAAAATATATTTTACAATGCTGTCACAGAGTATTTTCTGCAAAAGGAAAGAAGAATAGATGAGATCTTCAAATGAAACCTGTAAGTGGAAATATACACTATTTAACAAATATGTTTACTTCCAGCTCAACAACTATCGTTGCATAATTGAATATAGTGTTGTTTTTTCAATCAAGAGGGGAAGGGGCTAGTTAGGAATAGGACATATTCATTTTAAGTAGCAGCACAAATGTCTCACATTATCAGGATACGTCACTGGTAGGGACCAGGAAAATTAATAACTTTTGGGCAGGGAAATGATGTATTTGTTGTTGTTTCTCATACCTGTCTCTGAGATACCAGTGAGCTCCTCTCTCCCGAAGTAGATGAGCAACGTCCACATGACCTTGGAAACAGGCCACCATTAGGGCACTGCGTCCAGCCCCTACACTGACAGTGTTCACGTCAGCACCCGCGTTCAGCAACAATGTCACCATTTGTGCGTCCCCTCGAGAGGTTGCTCTCATCAGAGGTGACATTCCCATGTGGTCATGGACGTCCACTACCATGGGCCTACGGCCGACATGCAAAGACAGTGTATTGAGGAAATATAATGTTCCGTCTCTGTAGTCAATGAGCCACAACCTCATTATCAGGGTGGTTTCCGGAAATGTATTTGGGAAGGAGGAGGAGGGTCCTACTTGTGTTGAAGTTTACAAACAAGAGATGTATAGATTTCTAATTCTTATATTAAACCCCTCTTGAAATAATTTACATTATTTTAAACATAATTGAGGTTGTAAAAGTTGTGAAATATAATACTCAAATAAGCTGCTAGCTTATATAACGTTGAGTACGAATAAAACATTAATAAAAAATAATAATTTAGTGTATGTATGAGCCCCCAAAATAACCTCCCTCAGTAAGATTCTGATAATTAATAATTGTTAAAACACTGTTTGGTTGACAGAGAGCTGTGTTACAGTGACTTCTGATTGATCATAATTAATATATATTAATTATGAATTACGTGAAAATAAGCTAATTTTGTCATCCGACAATATATGTTAGCATTTTTTCATTACTGCCCTAAAATTTGAGCTCAACAGTTTTAATTTGGCACCTACGATGGGACTTGTTAAAAGTAATTGAAAAATAGTTTAATAATGGTGTAGACTTAAACCTTGGACGTAGAGAAGGAGTGCCATGCTGAACTTTTAATTTTGGGCTATGTCATACTTGTTCTACTCGCAAAGCATTGTGGTTCTTTTAATTGTTTTTATCGCCATGTTCTTTTCTTTCCAAATGTAAAAATCTAACAATTTATAGACCCAGGAAACTTTTCTAGTAAAATTTAAAATTTAAAAAGTAATAAAGAAAACTGAAGTGTAAAAACAATCTTGGTAAAAATCTGTGCGCGAGTGTGGTGAAGTTTTAGTAAAAATAAACAGTAAAAACATAATAGATAAAACTGAAGTGTAAAAACAGGTATGTTGAAAATTTGTGCACGTGTGTAGTGAATTAAAAGTAACAAACATGGCTTGATGATGTCTCTCAGATTGAGAAACTAATTAATAACGCCAGCTTCCAAATATAGAAATTCCATCTAATGGTTTTATTTAAATCAAATTACCTCTACGATGTTAAGGCTGGCACAATAAAACTTGAAGATTTAGTTCATGATGAGGCAAAAAAGGTAACATGGATTAAAAAGGACGCACGTGCTCAGAAATCAAATATCACAACCAGCGATAGAAAAAAAGTTTTTAATGCATATCATTAATTGGGTTTTAGCTAAGTAAATGTTTGAATAACTATACTTAGTATTTGGTAGGGACACAGAACAACGAAAATGTCAATTTTTACAACAGTATTTTTCTTATACCTATGACAAAGTATTAACGTTGCTCTATATCAGTGTTTTTCAACCTGTAGGTCGCGACCCCCTGGGGGGGGGCGCAAAGACTTGATGGGGGGGTCGCGGTCGCAAGCCAGGTAAAATAAAAAGCAAGTGTAGGTCCTACTCTACAATAAAAATACAACAATTTCAGAGAAAAGTTTATTTTTGAATATAGGTTCTACAATCTACACTGCATTAAAGATACAACAATAATTTCAGTGAGAAGGCTGTGCCTGTTTATTTTTTAATAATTTGTCGAATCGTGGTTCTATTTTTGAGACGCAAATAACCAAATCATTTTCTAATTGGAGTATATTTCTCTTCTTAGTTTTTATGTTCACCATTGAAGAGAAAGTTAGTTCACATAAGTAGGAAGTGGCGAATTGCACTAATAATCTCAAAGCTTCCCTTGCTAGCTCTGGATATTCTTCTTTTCTCTTGATCCAGAAGACGTCAATCTTTTGCGAATTAAATTCCATTTTAAGCATGCCGTCAGCTGCAACATCTATAAGATTTTCTTTCATCTTCGTAGTCAGATCAGCCAGTTGTACTGACATATCCAAAAAAGGATTTTGTATCCATCTATGCCCATTGTCAGCGTCAGAGTTCAGTTCTGGAAAGTAACTTAATAATCTTTTTTCCAAATCATGCAGGCTCTGTATCATGCAAGGAATGTGAAGACTTACTACTAATGATTGGTCCGTTGCAATTTCTTCGACAATCTTCTGAACGCAAGGGAAAGAATCATACATCAATTTTTGTAAAGACGTTGACCACAAACGAAGTTTTGTGAGGAATCCTTTGACTTTATCCTTGGCCGTTAGAATATTTTCTTCTTTCCCTTGGAGGCTCTTGTTTAAAATATTTAAGTGGTTAAAAAGATCAGCGAGAAATGCTAATTTTAATAGCCAAACAGGGTCACAAAAGTAATTCGCATATTCAGATTTATGATCTTGTAAGAACAATAACAATTCAGCTTTTAGTTCCAGAACTCGTGTTAATACATTTCCTTTTGACAGCCATCTGACCTCTGTATGATAAAGGAGATTTTTATGGAGCGAACCCATGTCTTCACAAATGATTCTAAACAGTCGAGTTTGCAAAGCTTTACCTTTAATAGAGTTCACAACTTTGATCACTTCTTTCAGTACATCATTCAAATCAGAAGGTAAAACCTTGGCTACCAGAGCTTGCCGATGAAGAAAGCAGTGTGTCCATGAAATATTTGGCATTATTGATTTTAATTTCGCAATGAGCCCGCTTTGATTGCCAGTCATAGCTTTAGCACCATCGCTACAAATAGCGATACATTTTGTCCAATCAATCTCGTAGTCACGAGTGCTTTCTAAAAACGTGTCGTACAAATACTGGCCAGTAGTGTTCGCAGGAAGTGCTTTGCAAAATAAAATGTCTTCATTGATACTTTCATCTGCTTCGAAGCGCACGAATACCACAAATTGCGCACAATCTGCAACATCAGTCGACTCATCAAACTGCAGAGCAAATTGTGGGCTCTTCTTTAATTTTTCGACTAATTGTTCTCGAATGTCACCGGCCATATCGTTTATTCTGCGTTCAATAGTATTATCAGAAAGTGGTATGCTTTTTAGCTTGTTTGCCTCTTGCTTACCTAACATAATCTCAACCATATCCAGGGCTGCTGGCATAATAAGATTCTCGGCAACTGTATGTGGTTTTCCGGCTTTAGCGACTCGGTATGCGACTCTGTAGCTTGCTAATAAAGCTTTATCATTGACATTGGATACCTAAAATAAGATCCCAAAAAATATACCTTTAATATGAATTTTACAATTATATCAATATATATTAGAAATTTTAATTATTGTAGATGTATTTAATGAAAAATGAGGTGGATATTAAAGATAGATTAATTCTTTTGGTAATATTCAAAAATCTTAATTTTTAGATTTGTATGTAATATCGAGTGGATGATGATAATAAGTATTTCTCAAAACCTTAACAACAAACGACTGTGAATTTATTGGAATGGCAAATTTTTTATTTTCCTAAATAATTATTAAATTTAAAAAATTAAGATTGCTAGGTTTCTTATGAAAGGCCTCACATAATATTATTTCTAAACAACAAATAATACTAGTTTATTACCTGAATCATAGTAGTTTGCTGATTGTTAAGGGATTTCAGCTTCCGTTCGAAGAAATGTAACGGTTTATCAGCATCCTTGTTATGTTTAGTTGAGAGGTGACGTATAAGCTTTGATGGCTTCATACTCTCACGTGATAATACTTCACCGCAAATTACACATTGAGGTTTATTATTCATGACAGTAAAACCATATTTCTAATAATTGTCGTCATAAAGTCTATTTTTTTTCTGTTTTGACTCGCTTCCGCTAATGCCACTTGTACTAGACGTGGGGGGCTGCGCAGATCTTTTTAGAAACTTCTCCATTACGAACGTACACGCTGGTGTACTATGACAACTGACAAACGACTCTTCCTATGCGGCCGCTGACCATTGACCTTCAACCAACCTGCGCGTGCACTTCCCCCTCCCCACCCAACAGCGCCAAATACGTCTTATTTGAAATCACTGATATAATTTTATTACGTACAGGGGGTCGCCAGAATTTTTTTTACTTGCAAAGGGGTCGCATATTCAAGAAGGTTGAAAAACACTGCTCTATATATATGAGCAACTTGGAGAATATAGCTTCCATATTGAAGTGTGTGAGTGGAAATATAAGTGATAATATATTCCCCAATTTAAAATTATCTCTTACCAGATAGATATCATCATTTTAGTACTGCTTGGGTGTCAACTCCTGTTGCAGAACATACTTTGACAAACCTTATATCACTATTGACGTTTGAAGAAACTAAGTTAAAAGCAAATGAGTTTTATGGAAGTGCTGTTGCTTTTAAATAGGCAGAAAGGAAATGCTTCAATTGTAAACGTTCTTCTCATATTTCGCGATTTTGCCTCAAAAAGGAAGTAAGTAATTCTTCCACTTTGAGACGTTGTTTCAATTGTAACAGCCCCCACCATTTAGCTAACTAGTTTGATAATTGATAAAGAAAAAGTAAAAGGCAAAGCTATGTGTAACCTTTGTAAAAAAGAAAATCTTCTTGAGAAAGACTGTTACTTTAATAAAAATAGTGATCAAAAAAAAGTGGCTTTCTTGACTTTCAGCGAATGCCATTAGTGAAAATGATGGTGAAATGCTTTTCACCTAAGATAAGGTTACTACTACCTACAAAGATAAAGTGACAGTGATATAAGGTGATAAACAATTCAATGGCCTCTACCAAATTTATCTTAATCAGCAAGATTTCTTGCAGGCTTTAACAGTTATATTATTGAAAAGGATTATCTAGTCGAGTTACAGCGTAAATTAGGGCACTAAGGATTTAAAAACTAAAAAAAGCTTGTGTAATTATTAGATGGATGTAATATTAGTGCCGCTGATATAGATAAACTAAATTCAGTTTGTGGAATTTGTTTGGAGGCAAGACAGACCAGGTTCCTCTTTAAAAGTGAAGAAGAGAAAGCCACAAAACCCCAACAAATTGTGCATGGTGATCTGAGTGGCTCTATCGAACCTAAAGCTTGGGATGATAAGGCTTACATTCTTACATTCCTTGATGATTATACAAACTTCTGTATGGTTAACCTGTTGAAAAGTAAGAGTGAGGTTAAGCAGCTCTTGACAGATTACGTTTCAGAGGTTGAAGCATTAACTAACCTTAAAGTGTCCAAAATAAGGTGTGATAATGGTGGTGAATACAAATCTAATGACTTGAAAGCTTGGTGTAGGCATAGAGGCATTATATTAGACTACACTATTAGCTTCAGCCCATTGCTTATTGGGAAAAGTGAAAGACTCAACTGAAGCTTAGTGGAGAAAGCAAAAGCGTTGCTCTTTTATTCCAGGATAGGTAAAGAACTTTAGGGAGAAGCCGTCCAAACCTCTGCGTATTTATTGAACAGAAGCCCGAGTGATAGTATCAACTCAACACCAGCAGAAATATGGACTGAAAAAAAAACCAAATCTGTCAGGCTTGCTCATTTTTGTATTCTGGGCCTGTACAAAAAAACTTGGGTATATTAAAAACTTGGTAGTCGCTCTAAGAAGTTTATTTTTGCTGGCTATGCACCAAATGGCTACCACCTGTGGGCTATAGTTGGGAGTAAAATTATACTCTCTCATGACGTCATATTTGCTGAAAATTTAAACCCTGGGAATTTGGATAAGAATGTGTAGCATGTCAATCAGACAAAATCGGACAGCTACAATTAAATATCGATATTTTGATCATTTACGAAATAAAGAAGTAATATTAACATATTTAAAAGTAATCAACCTCAAAATTTATTATCCCTGACTAGATGTAGTCAGATACAATTACGTGTCTCCCTAAATTGAAACACGTGGTTGTTCAAAAATATTGCCTTTTGATAAATACTGTAGCAGTTATCAAAGAACAGGATTAACATTATCATATTTATGAATAAAATATTTTAACGCATACCCTTTGGCATTGGATGATATCGGATAAATTTACATACACTTGCCATGCTGCCCACAAGAAAATATAGTAAAGGACGTCTATATCACAAATTATCATAAAAATAATAGTTGAGCCTAAAGAATATAATCAAAACGGATATTTAAATAGAAGATGCTTTAGTATCTACTCACCATTTCAATATGTTCTTAGAGTGGTTCACCACGTGTTAGAAAATAAAATTATTCAATTATGGCAGCCTAACTGCAGTCACACGTGCTTTCATTTACAACACCTGATCAAGTAAGAAGTATAAAATGAACCTGACCTAGTGACCCACTTCTCGTCAGAGAAGACTAGCGGCAGTCCAAGGAACCATGTTTTCCCCCTTCCCCACAGGCGGCTTTCCCTGGTTCATTTTCCTTTCAACCCGCATTCGTCCGTCTCTCTCTCTTTTTCTATATTTCTGAGTTTATCACCCTTTCTGTTTTGTTCCGTTCTTGTCAGATTGTAGAGTATATAAGGCAGTTTTTCAGAATCACACTATACCCATTCTACTACAACACAGCGTCGAAGGAGGAACTTCTACAACATCACGCTACGAAGTAAACGACGACCATGAAGTGTTGGCCGTCAGATCCGCCGACGCGCTGGCCAGGAGGAAATACTACATATACTTAAGTATCCTGGCAAACATCGTTAAGTCCTTATGACTTAGACTCTAGTTTTCTGTTTAAAAATCTAGATAATGTCTTCCTAGGCATTATCAATATTCTATATGTTTTGTGTCTATAGTCGAAGCCAACTTTCTTTAAGTGATTAAATATTGTGCCCTCCAGTCTGAAGGACAAGTATCATTTTAACTAGTATTAGACTTAGTTTATCTGTCCTAGCGACTATGTTTCTCTGTGTCCTTTTGATACAGGCTTTAAATTATGAGCCTTTGGCTTCAAATGCAGTAATATCTTAGTCCAAAGACTTACTAACCTCTACAAGTTCCATTTGTTTATTTTGAGCCAATGTTTCCCATGACGCCGTGGACGTCATGCGCATCTGTTTAATATTTGGATGGCTACAACCAGGCTGTCTGTCTTGTTTTCCAGATCACACTTGGGTTAACGGAGATCTATGTTTTGAGTTGGTCAAGTAGTCCCGCTTCACGTATAGTATTAGCTTGGGTGACCAACCCGTGGAACTCCACTTGAGTCATAATGAGATCCGCACAAATAATACCCTTTTGTCTTTGCTTGTTTTTTGGCTACTATTGTTTCTTGTGATGCTCTTAGTGTAATTGCCTTTAGAATTGTTTGTAATATTGAATGCTCTGGCAGTACCGAAAGGGAAAGAGACCAGCAATAATACTATTTTGGTTGACACCTGTTTGATTAGCCATAGATCACTGTTATCTACAGATCTTTCTATTGTTTATAATTATCCAAAATGTTTTAAGGATATTGTCTTACGACCCAGTCAAGCCTACTGATTAAATTTTATATGTTTATCTTGTTCGATACCTTGTTAATAACTACTTAATTGTTTTCTCCTTTAGGAAACTTTTACCTGTCCTGAGTCGGGCTAATGGTCACAAATGTTAAGCAACTTTTTGACTGTAATACAGAAGAGGCAGTAGATTCTGAAAATGAGCATAGAATTGAGGATGGATGCATAAGAAAAGATGAAAACAGAAATCATGAAGAAGTTTTTGAAACTAATCACATCATTGAAGATGAAAACATAGGCCTAAGGGATAAGGAAAACAGAAATCACGAGGAAAATAATAGGAATCATGAAGAAGAAAATGATATAAACAATAGAGAAGAAAATGTTGATGACAGAAGAAGCAGAATCAGAATACTACCACGAAAGCTTGATGAGTATGCTATAGAAAATATCAGAGTTAAAAAAGAAGAACACACCAGTGTTGACAACACGGAACATCAATGAAAAATAATTAGAAGAAACCCACAACAATATGATGACTATATCATGCTGAGATATCAAAATATTATTATATTATATATTATATTAAAATATTATATATCAGGCTCTGGGTTAACCAGATGGAAAGAAATGGAAGACGGCCATAGATGAGGGGAAAGAATACTTGGATAAAAATAAAACTTGGAGGTATGTAAATGAAACTGAAACTAATGATAGAAAGGTTTTGTCCAGCAAATGGATCTTCAGAGTAAAAGACGATGAAAAGTATAAGGCAAGGCTTGTTGTAAGATTATTCGAGCAAGAGTATAGTCTTGATTATAAAGAAACATTCAGTCCTGATATTAATGCATCTGCTCAGAAGATTATTTTTTCACTTTCAACCAACAAGACAAAAAATTAAGAAATTTGATGTCAAAACAGCCTTCTTATATGGTGATATTGATGAAACTATATATCTGAAACCTCCATAAGGATAAGAAAAAGAAATAAAAGTCTGCTTACTTGAAAAGGCTCTTTATGTATTGAAATAAGCTCCTTCAAGATGGAATAAACGTTTTCCTGAATGTTTGGAATCCAAAGGACTGATTCGTAAAAACCTGTAACATTGCATATTTAGAAATGAAATAAGAACACTATTTCTAGCCATTTATGTCGATGATGGTTTTTATGCTGGGAAGTGACGAAAATGAAATGAATAAATTGCTAAAAAGCTTAACCAAAGAATTTGAGGTCGTGATGGTTGAAAATCCTACTTCTCTCTTGGGAATAGAAATTAAAAAGGGGGAAAATACACTTACTTCCCAAAAAAAGTATTTGGAGAATATGTTAAAAAAAATTGGGATGGATCTTAGTAAATCAGCCATGACACCCATTGTAAGACAAATCAATGCTGATTCAGAAGATAAAAATACAAATTTCCCTTACCGAGAATCCATCAGGAGTCTACTGTTTTTAGCTAACAAAACTCGACCAGATAATTCTTATGTTGTTAGCTATTGCAGCAGATTCATGGAAAATACAATCAACCAACCAACCAACATGTATTGATGGTCAAGAGAATTTTGAAATACTTAAACTCTTCAAGAAAAGAAATAATAACATTTTCTTCGCAAACTGACCCAAATGTCATCGAGGCCTACTGTGATTTAGATTTTTCTGGGGACTTGGAGTCGAGGAAAAGCACATTGGTATATGTGATTATATACTGTGGTGGATCAATCGCGTGGTGTTCTCGTAAACAGCCTATAGTGGCCTTGAGCAGCACTGAGGCTGAATATATTGGTACAAATGAGTGTTGTGAAGAAATTCTTTACCTAAAATCTGTTATTGAAGATTTGACAAACAAAAACTTGGACATAAACTTGCATGTTAACAGTCGTGTTATTAAGTTGAATGAAAATGCACAGTTTAGTAGGAGTAAGCACATATATGTGCGGTTTAATTTGATCAGTAACCTTGTTTCATAAAAACTAATTAAACTTAAATATTATCCCACTGATGATCAAACAGCCAACTATTTTACAAATGCATTGTCTGCTGAAAAATGCAATAAGCACAAAAGTTCAATTGTATGCCAAATTTAATATTTGTCTAGAATCAATAGGATATATTGTTTTGTAAGATCTAGATGTTTGTTATTGTCATATTAATTGTTTTGTTTGTTTGTAAAACATTTTTTTTAAACATTTTTTTAAATTAGGAGAAAGTGTTATAAGTAATTGAAAAATATTCTAGTAATGGTGTAGACCTAAGACTTGGACTTAGAGAAGGAGTGCCATGTTGAACTTTTGGCTTACGTCATACTTGTTTTTATCGCATACCATGATGGATATTTTATTTTTATTTTCCACCATGTTCTTTTCTCTCCAATTGTAAAAATCTAACAAGCCTTGATATCTGGGTTGTTTTATGACAATGATCGAGGGATTAACACTGCCAGACCCTAAGTCTATAAGCTATAACTGTGAAGATAGTCATTAATATTTTGTGGTGGTTCCTCATACGATTATTTATTTAGCAGATGCCTCAAATATACATTTGAACCCTGGGCAAAAGCTCTAGTTGTACTTAAACAGAAAGATGAATTTGAGTGCAACTATCTGTCTGGTAGGGAGTGGCAAGTTCCTAAATGTAACACACTAAACGGTTAGTTGCAGGGCCCAGCCACCCACGCAAGATTACCACTGTAAATTTTAGTTTTCGTTTTCGACTACCGGTGTCACAAACGCTTCCGTTATGACCACCTTGGTGGGGTTGGTATCTGTATGTCAAAGGAGAAGCCACTCCTTTCATTCCTAAAGCAAGAATGAATTGGGTATGGTTTATGAGCATCCATTAAAAACTGTCCGTTATCTGCCAAAAGACTGTCGTTTCTGCCATGATACTGTGCTGGAGGTTATAGAGGCTCTGGAAACGTGGCACTTTTCTCTTGATATTAACACAAAATTTGTAATTATGCCGTTAAGTGGTTTGGTTCCCTACATGACCTCCCTCCCTTTGGTCAACGGATTAGTTTATATTAATTTCAGATTTGTAAGGGTGATGCAGTGAGTATAAGTGCTAATCTAAAACACCGAAAGTCTTAGCTCACAATATTTTCTTAGCATGATAAATTCTTCGTCAATTTGCACATCTTTCATGCATAATGTTTTCCTTATAGATACTTATTTTGATCTGTTCTGTTTATTGAAAATATTTTTCTGGCGGTTCATAAGGCTGCTAGATATACTTAAATTCATTCATATATCATGGCCCATGGGATATGTTTTTAGCTCTCCCGTTTGAGAAATTATGTTAATTTTGACCAATGGAATCTAAATATAGGGATATTTTTTTATCACCGCGTCTTGCTACGCGTTAAGTTATAAGTTTTAGGTATAAGGAAGGTAATATTGAGCTAAATTGTGTATCCATATTTGCCTGGATGGAGCTTGGAAAACCATTTTGTAAAAAAACCTCAGTACACTCGACAGAGCTTTGAACCTTGATCTCCCCGTCATAGACAGTCTAGTTTACTGTGTGACACCCTAGGTCATGCAGCCAACTAAGTGGGTAGGTGAAATGTGTATGTTATTCTCCCATGTATTTTTAATATTCTTTTAAAGGTTCAATATTAACCATTTGCTGTTCATAGGCGACTATCTGCTTATGAACGCTATCATTAATTAAAGTGAAAAATGTAAAATGAAAACGTGTAGCTACTTTTGTAATGTAAGTAAGTATGTATGTATGTATGTATGTATTTATGTGTCACTATCCGGTCCCTACACCGTTATGAAATTTTCAGGATGGCCTATGGGCAAGAAGGGAATGTTGGATAGGAGCGATGAAAATAGTCAAACCTGGAGTGTTGCTGAATTATTATTATAAACTAAAGTACATGATGTGATATAAGCCTACTCAGTTATAATATATGAAGTTCAAAAGGAGTCGCTAGCCCAAGTCAGTCATTATATCAAACAGTCCTTCTGTAGGGTTACATTGGTGAACTAATTTTACCTCAAACTGTGGAAAAGATTGTACTATTAATCCTTCCATAACTCCTCGCTCCCCTTGCTCCCCAGCTGCTACTGTCCTAGTTTCAACCCTTATTTTAAAAGTAAGTATTTCTTTCAATATTTTGGCTGGTTCAAATAACAATGCTGTGTAACTACAGTGGATATCATTGCTGAGGTAAATGCATGGTTGGTCTTGGGAAACCATGTTGTTATTTTCTCGTTTTTTGTGTGGTCTATCTCTTCTTAAATATAATACAAGTTTCGTAACGCTGTTTAGTCGAGGTTGCCAGTAGCTCCTTCTTACCCCAGCACACCACCTTCAGACATAGCCGAAATCGAGGAGATTTGGCAACGGTTGACTGAGAAATAGCGAATATAAAGCTTTTCTTCGTGTGCGCAGGTCAACTTATCAACAAAAAAAGTTGTCGAAACGAGAGGTAAAAGTAATCGACAGAAAATTCATTTACACGCAGAAGCAGCGTGGTGCAAATGGTTGACATGACCATGTCATTGACACTCAACTCGTTGACATATATTTTTAAGGTTGGTTGGGTCAAGTTATCGACACTACTTGAAGCAACTCGTCGACAAGCTCAATTATAGGAGGGTCAAGTCATCAACAGTTAACCCATTTAGGTGGATCAAGTGGTCGGCATGGCTTGGACCAATTCATCGACAAGCTCCAGTATATGAAGCTCAAGTCATCGACATGCTCCGGTATAAAAGGTTCAAGTCACCAAAATTACTTGGGCCAACTCTTCGACAAGCTCAGGTATAGGAGTGTCAAGTCATCGACACTACTTGGGCTAACTCGTCGTCAAGTTTAGGTATAGGAGGTTCAAGTCAACGACTCAATAATAATAATAATAATACATCCCATCAATAAATATTCTGTAATATGACATAATATGATATATAAATTAATTAAAAGCTGTTCGTGACAGTATAAATTATACACAATTTATAGCAATCAATAACACAATAATACAAATAGGTTGTCAAGGCAATTCCATGATCAGATAAACAAAATAACCAATTGGTTGTGGATTATTTTTTTCTGTCTTGATTGCTAAATTAACTATATACAAAGAGTAATTATTTTACAAAATACATTTTAATATCAGATAAAATAATTATATTGTGTGTTGGTTGTTTTGTGGGCTATTGACATTAGTAGACAAATTGTGTTTCTTTATCAAATAAAACTTTCACATAGGTAACGTTTAAAATCTTGATTTGATTTTATCTTATATTTACATAGACCAATATTCATAAAAATATATTAATACTCCCACTAAAAGGTAGCTTAAAATACTGAGAAGATAGGAAAATAATCAAATAAAATCCCATTTTGATATATATGAAAACAATGTAACCTTAAACCCGCTTCGGTAGCTACATGGTTTAAGGCGTCACTCTCGCAATATATTGGACTGCTGATTATTGGGAGTTCAGGATTCGAATAGGGTGTACTGAGGGTGATTTTTCCTAAATGGTTTCCCATTCTCTCTACGCAAATACGGATGTTTTTCTCTAAATTTACCTTCCACCTCTTCTTAGTCAAACCCCAGGGTGCGCAACCCAGTCATATTTTTTTAAACCAAAGATAGCTTTAGACGGCGTGACTACTGGGAAGTGTATCCCTAAACTACATTAACCTTTTTTTTAAGTGCCGCGTCTTACTAACCGTTCGGGTTATACACCTATGTACTAATTGCTAATGGGTTAGAGATTTGGAAGATTGAATTTAGAGGCAGTGTACCCAACCAGGCTCTAACCACGATCACCCCGTCTTCGAGGCCAGTCTAACACGTGAGTAGCGCGTTAGACCACACAGCCACCAAAGCGGGTCAATAAATTTTAAACGTTAACTATGTATCTAGGGAAATATTTAAGGTGTTCACATCCATATTGAGTCTGACACATTAGACAATGTGACTAATTATTCAGGTAGCTACAGAACCAAGAAACATAGAAAGCGGAAATTTGGTTGTAATACATATAATGTGAACCTGAAGTATTAAACTGCGTGATTGCTGGCGGAGAAGGATGTCAAACGAAGGACTATGAAACGCTTTGACTTTTTATAAATATTTAGGGAAACTATAAGATGTGCACCTCAGGTGATTTTTTTAATTTGTATACAAATAATACATAAAAATTAAGTGCTTTTCGTTTATTTATTTGTTGCTCAATCACACCCAAAACCCTGTACCGATTGTACTAAATATCATATGGATATAACTGGGACGTCCGGTTAACATATAGACTAATTATTATAAACTAGCAGTTTACCCGTTCTTCGCACGGTTTAGCAACACCAAATCTATATCATATTAGAAAGTTAAACATGTGGCTGCCAACTTTTTGATAGTTTCTCATTGTAGAATCTTGAGCTAGCTATGACAATCACAAACCAATCATGGAAATTAAAAAAATTAAAATAAAATATATACATGAAACTAAATATTACCTGTGGGCCTATCCCAGAGATGTTGCGAGTTTATCTTACTACGGTGAATCTCGCCATGTTCAACTCGAACTCGTATTTCATATCCGTAAAGTAGCCATTCCTGAGTTAATAATCTCGCAATTCGTGTTGAGTCTTCTAATTTCGTATTAAGCGAAAAATTCCGAACTTCCGGTGTCAAAAATTGTGATTTGAGATTTACTTTATAGCTGTGTGAACGCACCCTTCAGCCATTTAAACAATAGAATAACAAAAATGTTGTCTTCGACATCTTCGTTTTATCTCGGTTTTATTTTTTGTTGGTTAAGGTTAGCTCGATAAAGTCTAAATAAAATTGGATTGGAAGAGAATAAGCAAAGAGCAAAAGCAGATTACACTTTATGTATGTTTCTTTGTTTCGCTAAATGATTAAATAAAAAGCTATTACTAGTATAACTTATTACATCATGTATGATATATCTTAATAACTTTAATAGGTACATAAAA
Organism: Timema californicum; assembly: GCA_902141385.1. Classification (NCBI taxonomy): domain Eukaryota; kingdom Metazoa; phylum Arthropoda; class Insecta; order Phasmatodea; family Timematidae; genus Timema; species Timema californicum. The sequence continues at coordinate 49,784 of CABFOW010004244.1, forward strand.
AGCCAAAATTAAATAACATACAGCATATGGATGGAATGCCTTTCTATTTGAATAAAACCGTTTATTAAGCCTGAACAAATTAATAAATTTCTTATCACTCAGCTCAAAAGCGTCTTCGCGTTCACGAAATATACGTGGCATTCTATTAAATTCATTTTCAAATTCTTCAAGTTCTCTTATTATCAAATAGTAAGGCTATGTTTACGCCATTTTACATTTTGTCCAACAACAAATATTTTCGAACTATCTGTTGCGATATTGACGATTCCGAGAGGTAGAACCGCAGTGAGATCTATCCGAATGAAAAAATCTCAATCCGTAACGAAATTTTTTTCAAGAATAGCTAAATAGAAAAAGTTTCGAGATTGTGTCACGTGAACGACCAATCTCGCAATGGAATCAACTCGAAACATCTCGGGGATAGGCCCACTGGTCTTAGTGCACAAAAAGAGGCAATTCATAACTGAACTATATTTACCTAAGCACTATTAGCAAATAAGATAAACGAACTAATATACATTGTTAAAGAAATATTTAGGAAAAAAAATAGCATCACTATTCACCAAATAGCATAAATAAATAATATACTCTGTCACATAAACATAATGATTAATAGGCATTGTGGTTTTTTTAAAGAGCATCAAGGTTCACCAAGTAATGTCTCCAGAATGTAATCTTAACTGTTATAACACAACTATATATATGCGCTAATTAATCCTTCAACATTTAGCTTTGTTATTGCAATGCTAGCGGAACCCCTTTAACACTATATCTAGTTTTTTTTATTCGTTTGTGTTTAGATATTTTCGTCTGCCATTACAAAATTCACATTTACTACCTTATAGAGAGTTTTATCTATTTGACATTTCCCGCTTCATACTTTTAAATTCCAAATTTTCTAGCATTTGTGGTTATTGTAAGGGGGGGGGGGGTCCTTTCACAAACTCAGCAAATTTTAATTCTTTTTCGTGACAAAAAGAAGATTTTAAAATAATTTTGGAAATATTTGAAGCTCCCCCCTTAATCTACCCCTTTTACGTTCCCACGTTCCCATTTTGAAATTTAAATACGTATTTGATTATACTATATGGTTTATGTACATGCATACCAAATTTCAATTTTAAACAACATTGGAAAGAAGTGTTCTATATTAGTTGTATCAATTCGATCCGAGCCTCAATGTTGAAATTTGATATTTGCATACGTCATTTGGTTATCCAGGAAGGTCTACATCACAAAAGGTGTTGTTTTTTTATATCAGTTTTAGTAATCTTGAGAGGAACCACCTTCCCTATTTACCGCTTTCTCATTTTTAAATTTAAATATAAGACATTAATGGTGGTTCTTATATCCACCGGAAAGATCTGAATCTTCTGAAAAGTAAAATTATTATTTAATTTTGGGAATTTTTAGACACCCCATTTTACCAGCACCAAGTCTGTTGAATATGTATTATAGCTCAAACCTCGATTCATATTTATATATATTTAAATTTCTTATCGTTGACTTAATAATGTTTTGTTTGAATCACACAACTAGTTGACATATAATTTGATTTTAAGATTATATATAATGGCTTTTGTTTTAGTTTATAATATATTGTATGAACTCATCATCTATTATGGATGCTGATTGGTAAATATATATATAGAACAAATTGAAAATAAAAAGGGTTGTTTCATAATTTTCAAACTTAATGGGTTCTTCAATAGTACGTAGGAACCTACCTCGAGATCACTGGTGGAAGTTGCCTGATAGGTGAGTTTTAATATACTTTTATATGAATAGAAAAATATGTATATACCTAGACAACCAATTTTTATTGCTGTGTTCTTGATGGCTATAAATTGTGTATAATTTATACTGCCCCAACCAACTTTTAATTAGTTTAAAGAATATATAATTAAAAAATTTAAATTCCCGCTTTGAGGTGCACATGTCCATGCACAAGAGGTACTTTTTGAAAATTTCAGGCCACTACATGTGATTGATATCGTGCAATGCCCATTACACACCCACACACACACGCACAAATTATTTGTTTTATTTATATACTATATTATATTACAAAATTGTTATTGATAGGATGTATTATTATCGTGTAGATGACTTAATCCTCCTATACCTGAGCTTGTCGACGAGTTGGTCTAAGTCGAGTCGGTGACTTGACTTACCTAGCCCTGAAAATATGTGTTTACATTCTGTCGACGGGTTGAGTGTCAATGACATGATCCTACTGGTGTCGGCCACTTTACACACTCATTCTTCCAAATATTTGTTTTAATTTCGTAGATGGATTTACTATATATGACTTGACCATCCTATAGTGGAGATTGTCGATGAGTTGGTCCAGTCGTGTCAATGACTTGACCCACATAACCTTTAAATATTTTTTACAGCTTACCGATGAGTTTGTATGGTGCCTTTCTCCATAAGACCTGCAGTTCCCTCAAAAATGTTATTGGGTATATATACAAGTTAGGCTGTCTATAAAAACAAATGGCTATATTCCTGTGGGCTGTTTGTGCAAGATGGCACGCGGGAACGGGCGATATTGAATCGTTCATTTAAAGACCATAGCTTAAGTTGGCAAGACTGTGATGACGTCATTATTTTCCTCAGTCGATGCCATTTAGGTGTCATGGAGCAGTAGTTGAGTGTGCCTCGAGCGTTTGCAGTAAAAGTATTTTACAAAAACAATTATTGTTATGACGGTACGCGACGATAATTTTGGTGTAACTCTCAACATCAACGTCATGATCCGGGTTTGTCATCTCACGCTGAAAGACATGAGTTTCAGACTTTGAAACAACAGGTTTAGGATTGAGAAAGAAGCATCCAGAGCCAATAAATAATGTTCGAACGCAAGAAACAGCTGTCAAAGCAGTCAAAGCCTCGTTCCTGCGGAGTCCACAGTGTTCTAGCACGGTGAAATTCAGTGTCATTAAGTTTGTCTCTCGTCGCACTTTGGGCAGAATATTATTCTCGGATTTAAATTTACATCCGTACAAGATTCAAGTAGACCGGGAATTGAAAGCCTGTGATTTCAATAAGAGAGTTGTTTTTGCTGAAAATAGTTTAGCAAAATTTAACAAAAACAAACGTTTCCTGGAAAATCTTTGGATGTCTGATGAAGTATCCATTCATTTAAATGATTATGTTAACAAACAAAGGCTGTAGGAAGGGTCGAGTGCTGGGATGCGGCGTTAGGCGAGACACTCGAAGAAAAGGACGGCAAGTGTGCAGACGTGTTGGGTAGCGAGTCTAATAATAACGTTAATAAATGCGTGGCTATATACATATAGTAGACATAATGTTAACTATAGTGTATATATATATATATATATAACTGTGTATGCTTGTTTTTATTAAAGCAACAACGTAATAAATACAGTGACCACGTGCTAATGATTATATCATGTAACTAATATTAAACACTCAGAAGTATATAATGATTAATAAATTTGATACATAACACATCACATATTTATTAAAATTGCCCGTCCCCACGTGCCATCCTGTATATCGCTGGCTAACTCAAGCTTTTAACACAAAGGGGCACGTGTATGTTATGTTACATTTTGCCTAAATTCCATTCACGGTAGGAATTGACTTCTGAAAGGCCTTTTTCCCTACCATAAATCTACTATATAGTAGGATATTGGTAGGAAAAAAGACCTTTCAGAGAGTAATTCCTACCGTGAATGGAATATAAGTGCCACTAGACACTTACATACATATATATTATATAGATCTCATTTTATTTAACGCTCCATAAACGTATATTGACAAGTCTATAATGGATACAAACGTTGAAAAAAATACAAACCGGTTGCTGAGAATTTTCCGGACTAGCTGTGGCTGACCATTTTGTATCGCTCGATACAAGCTTACGGTTGGGACATGATCATCTGTAACAGACCAAGAATACAAGAATAACAAACTTTTGAAATGAAGATTCATATTTTTTTAAGTTACCTTTAAATAATAATTTGAGCAGTAATAATAGTGGAACAAGATCTATATCTTCTAACTCACTAAGACTGTTTTATTTAATTAGTGTAAAAATATAGTTTGGTCTATATTATGGTCACACTTTACGAGCTTTGATTACATTTTTAGGTCGTTTTTAAGAAATATAAAGTAACTTTTTTTTAACATTTTAGTTTCATTATATTTCTCATTGTCTGACCAGTTTTAGGTAATCAAAATTAGGGCTCTGGTTATTAATTATAAGCTAACCCATCCTAACAAACCTAATCCTCCATGCGTCTAGAAATGGAGTGTCAGGTTAAGATAGGTTGAGCTATCATATTTAGCATTTATAACAAATTATAGTTTTAGTTATTTTACATTTCACGGTGTGGTGCATTGGTTGTGTTTGAAACTAGAATTCAGTATTATTATCTATGGTATGTTTTAGCATCACGTCTTACTATCCATTCGGTTATATACTAAATACGCTAATTGTTTAGGGATGAGGAAGGTTAAATTGAGAGGTATTGTATTGTAGAGAGACTGAGAAACCATTTAGGAAAAACCACCCTCGGTACACCCGACCAGGATCGAACCACGACCTCCCCGTCATCGGCAGTTAAGTCTATTGCGAAACTAACGCCTTAGACTATGCAGCCACCGAAGTGGGTTTGAAGGTATTTTATAGCGCATATGAGTTGATTAATCCCGTATTAACTTAAAATCAAATCATCATGATAGTTATCTAGCCGCTACCAAATTATTTACACTGTCGTAATAGTTTTTTTTATGTTTGTACTGTGTAAACAACTTTTTAGAAGTACAAGAAGGTGTGCTAAAGCAAAGATCTTTTTTTTTTCTAAATAAAACCACATAAATGCCTACCTATTGCAGACGCCTAGAAAAATAAATATTACAATTTCTGGAATGTTGGTCTTACCATAACAACGTTTTCGAAGTTTCTAGCAATGACGGAAATAATAATAAATTAACAACTAAACCTTTAGTTGTAGCTGCCAACACAGTACTCCAAGGGGATTCTCCAAGATGGGCTGTTGCCTTGAGCCGGAAGTGATAACAGTCTTCCGGTCCAAGTCCAGTAACCTCGTGTTTAGTAGAGAAGCCCCTGTATGGAATATAGCATTCTGTTAATTTTATTAACATTATTTTAAATACTGACACCACCCCCTTCTTCACCTTGTGAACGTGGGCCTAGAATCTGTCAGGGTTTCTGTGGCCGGGGTCAAGGGGGTGGTAATATTGTGTACTAGTGTGGGTTCGTGATTGATGTTAGACTTGGCTTTTAAAGAGGTTTATTGATACTACTTAACTATTACAAATGTGATGTTATGATGTTAGAAGTGAAGTTAGAATGAAAAATCTTAAAGAATATTAGGAATCGTATGACAAAACGAGGGGTTATGAGGTTTACCCAATGGCCTGTCTGACTCGTAGGTGGTCCCTATACGGTCACCGAACCGGGTTCCTTGGGCTCGATTGTCTGTCCCCGAGACTGGTACCATTGAACCGGCGGCATAGCCCGCGTAGCCCCGATGTTCTTTAGTCAGCCAGGAGGGGCTCAATTCCCTTCATGTTAACCGGGCCTCTGGCCTAGTTTCTCGCTAAGGAATGCTGACAACAATTTTGGTCAGCTCCTTTAATTTGTGTATTAATAGAATAATCATAACAATCTCGCAACGTTTGTTTTGTCATTCGTAGCTCATAAAATACAATACTACACAAACACGTTATAGTGATATTACCCACGATGGGGCACCAACTATAATGATATGTGATTAGTATTGCCTAGCGATTGGGCATACATTATAGTGATAGCGGATTTTATACTGATGATGATACGAATGATGCGGATGTGGACCCGTGTATGCCTGACGGTGAGCAGTACGTATAACGATACCGTTTTGATGTTTGTACACAATTTATTGATTTGATTGCACTTTCACTATTATAAAATTGTCATTGTTACTGTTCTTTATTAGTTTCCGAACTGACGCGGAGAGTCAGAGATATGCAGTTCAAAATTATGTTATCTGTCCAGATTATTATTTTTCGGTATCAAGATAACTATTTCATTGTGTGGATTCATAATCACAAGCTGCTTATATATGACTTACCCCTTGCTTCTTGGACCCCTTGTCCCGATTGTTAACACTAACTAATAGGAGAACTCCTGGCAACCTGAAGTTGTGAAGGGTAGCTTCTATTGGGTAAAGGGAGCCAGCATGTCACATGAATTTCAAATACAACGGAGTTGGTCTTTTAAAGAAAGGAAGTTTTAAAACGTAATACATTAAAAGTACTTCTGAAAACGCGTGATTATTTATGGATGAAATATTAAAAGGAAACTTTACATACAGTTCTCTAAAGAAAAATACACTTTATCCATGACTTTTTGAACGAACATGAGAGGGATCCAAACAGTATCATTACAACGCCTTCCAATTGAGGCCGTGCGGTTACAATATATTAATTTTAGGGCTGGGCCGATACCAATCACCGATACAATTATCGGCCGATTATGACAGAATCGGTTAAAAATATGATTGGAATTTGTGTAATTCTCGAGGACGTTGCCTACCTGTGACGTCACGGTCAGTCAAGATAGGATTTTCTATGTTGATGAATTTACGATTTACTCAGCGAGCTTTGAATATATAACGTTAAAACGAAAACCATAACTTCTTAAATAATTCTATAAATAGTCTTACAGTGTCACAAAATTATTATTTTTATCTTTAAGTAGTTTTTTTTGTAAACGTATTTTTTATAAATCCTTTACAATTTGGGCTATTAGGCTTGGTTACGAAAATTCCCTGTAGGAGGTCTTCCCGCCAGTATCTGTATTTTAAAAAAAAGTCCATGGTAGCATACTTCTATCTAGAATAGGAAACAGGAGAAAGGTCAAATTAAAAACAAGTCAATGTTTTCAAGGCGCAAAATTAAAGTGACTGTGCAGACTACTCAATGGAAGAAGAAAGGGGTTATCAGACAAGAGCCCTTTCAGGGTGAACTTCTCATTTTATTTTCTCTCTGTCTATTTAGTAAATTGAATTCTAAGTGTGACAGCACTTAGACTGCTTAGGTGCCTCAAGTTAATATGCAACCCGCTTCGCAAAATAGCTTCGAATTCTCCACGTAGGCAACCGATCTTTCAAACTAGGTGTTAATGATCTCCCGCAACAGTTTGAGTGAGAAAAAAAGGGTTTGCATTGTTTATGAGTAGGGGTAGAACAAAGATTCAAGGGTGGTGGACCTATAATTAACTCTGTGCTAGTTTTGTAGTAACTCTACTAGTATTATTATTATTATTATTATTATTATTACTTCTACTACTGCTACTACTATTATTAATATACATTATTTAGTTCAACAGTTGAACTTTTTGAATCCGTAGCAAGGGTTCTACAAGCCTATCTACCTTAAACAGTCTTATATATTATTCCTTCTAATAAATGCTGCTAATTAAGTGCGAAATTAGATCAGGAACTACCAATAAAAACGGTTTGATCTCTTTCTTAGTCCTGTGTGGGAGTTAATATCCAAACAGTGGCAACATAATAAGGTTTTTTAATTATGATTTAATTATGATTGTTTATATTCAAATAAGTTCAATGAACAATTGTTTGTGTTGTTATAAAATTAATATAATTTCCATGATGTTCCATCCCCAGTGGAACACGATACAATTAGTTAGCTCATCAATAGTAAAACATTTATACCCCCTTTTCTCACTTCCAACTAACATGAGGGCTTGACAGGGGAAACATGTGTGTGTATTATCTTGACATAAAAAACCAAACGTTTTGAAAGAACTAGCCATTAACAAGATTTACTCCATTCAACAGGGTACGCTAGTTTTTTAAGTGTAAAACAAAGACTTAAGGCAGTAATTATTCTTTTTAGAAGAGAAATCATGCATGGTTGATGGGTCCTTCCTTAAAGACCGCGTAGTTGGAAAGCAACCAAGTCACAAAAGGTGGATGCGTGACAAACATACCAACTCGGTTTTTATCATAAATTATATAAAGATAGTATTATTAAGCCATAGTGTAATCTAGCAAACAATGGTAAATGTATACTATATTTTTTGTGTTCGTTGCAACCATGCCTCCACATAAAATAGCCAGTCTTTATAATACAAGGATTGCAAAGTTGTTAACTATTTATTTTGGTTCCTTACAAAAGCTAGTCATAGTCATATACATATAAGACATTTCCTTCACCCAAAGACAAGTTATACACCAGACCCACAGGCTACAGGTTAAAATGGAAGTGCTCCTTGGGAGCGTTTGAGTTCCTCAACCCAAAGCGACAACATCGCTAACAAGCAGACATCTATTTAAAAACAATTCACTTTAAAGATGGTTTCACTATATAACGACAAAAATTGCCTTCTAATGTTAATAAACCGACTTTCATAAAGTTAGGTTCAGGTAGTGGCCACACTCCCTTCACATTAACCAACTCCCTCATACGAGCCTACTCAGGCTGCAAATTACAAATTAAACTTAGAATACAATGGTCCTTTTTTTGTTTAAGTGAATGTTTGCAAATTGTCTAGTTGTAATATGTAATCAATCTTCAAATACCGTTACTAGCTATTTGTTTGAAAAGGTTTGTTCATTTAAAGTGATTAAGAAGGTGAGTGTGTTTTTTTTTGGGGGGGGGGTGGATTTTTGGTAACTGAAGTCTGAATTATTGTGTTCAGACCACTACCCCTTTACAACAGACAGTTGGAAAGTGAGTTGTTTCATTTTTAAGTACTTTTCTTAGCACTGCATCTTACTAACAGCTCGGGTTATACGCTGGAAGTATTTATCATTAAGAACTGCACTCCCCAGTGCCCAAGGACTCAACCTGGCTTAAGGAGCTCGGCGAAACTCCCGTAAGGCTATCTCATATATAATGTACTATGTCTGTAACCTCTCCTCACGCGTGTCTGAAATAGTGTTTTTGGTGGTCTAGAAGAGATGGTTTGCTGTAAAAAAAAGTTAAATCATTCGAACTAAATATGAGTGAAGCCGTGGACAAACTCTATTATCCAAATATAATAAAAATCAGGAATGAATAAATATTAATTTTACTTTAACAGTTATTGCATATATATTATACAAGTAACACTATACAAGGAATTAATTTGAAAGAAAATACATAAAAAAATAGCAATGGTAATTAGTGCTCATTCCAGCTACGAGATACAAATGTGTTGTTTATTTATGTAATTTGAAGTATTTTAATTTGAGCAGGTGAGCCGAACAAAACTAACACGATGACCACGGATTGGACATGCTTGCTATAAGCCAACGATTCCAACAATAAAACCTCTTTGGTTGTAACTTGAAGATTGAGAGGGGGAGGAAGGAGTATACTAGTATTGCGGTGGCCCCCTTAAAACAGGCTGTGATAGGCCAAAACTGGTCACGTGACCACGCCTCCTCGCTCTCTGATAGGCTGTTGGTTTTCCCCCTCTCCTCTCGTCCTCCTAAGCCCCTCCCCTCTTCCTCCCCTGCCCCGCTCCTACAACCCCCAACTCTGAAATGTTGGGTCTTGCTGATTAATTATTAATGATTGTTAATTAATTAATTATTGTTAATTAATTAATTGGTAGGATAGAGGTGTCGGAGATTTTATTCATCGCTTAGAACCTCTAGCTAGCACTGTCTTATGTTGAATGAACATTGGTTCCTCCGTCAGAAGGCCAGAACCTCTCCTGACGGCCTTTTAATTATTAATTAATTT